>JBBPBX010032841.1:5315-33632 GCA_038048925.1 Garcialebias charrua
TATATATATATATATATATATATATATATATATATATATATACTGTATTAAGAAATGAAGGGGATAAGGACAAAACAAGAATAAGAAAAGCACTGCTTATATTTTTACAAAACACTAACATTAAAAGAAAAATACATGTACTGTCCAGTTATTTTAAGAGACCATGAGCTGCACACTCATGCTCAGTAGGTGGCGGTATGCACCTATCAGTACACAACTGTTCTTTCTGCTATTAAAATCTGAACTCTAAATCTGAACTCTAAATACTAGTACAGTAATTTTCTTTGTGGTCAACAGAAAAATACTGTGGAGATGATGTCACCATGCAGTTTGAGGATGAAGGAGCAGTGTAAGTGTGATGAAATTATATACATTCTCAATCTTAAAAATGATTTAATAATCTCTTTTTACTTATAATACTGATGAACTGTTGTTTGTTTAGGAACAATCTCCCCTGCAGTCTGTCCAGGAGGAGATTTTGCTGAGGAAGACTCACAGAACATAATGTCCATGAAGAAACAAGTGGAGAGAGGGCTGCAGATGGACAGGACATTCCACCAGACATTTTCTGTCTGATCTGAGGAGGACCCTGCTGCTGTGGAACCAACACAAGACTTATCCTTTGCTGTCAGATCTAATGTTGCATACTCATACAGTATTTGTGTTAAATCTTCTCCCACACCCAGCAAACATGTTCTCCACTGCAGGAGACACTGTCTGTCCACAACACACATACTAAATTCATAGTAAATTTAACAAAAAGGAAAAAGTTCATAGAATTAAAATTCAAACAGAAGTTCAAATTATTTCATCCTGAAAGAACTCTGACTAACGTAGCTCTTTTATAACATGGAGTTAAACTCAAAGTAGTCCCCTCAGATAAATAGTGTTATTATTTTTATATGAAAGTTTCTGTTAACTTATTATTTTTATATTTGATTGTTTCTGTTCAGTGCCCTGAGACTACTGTTGTGACTTGATGCTGTGAATAGCACCAATGTACCCATACACTGGTTGTGTGAACCAAATCTTGTAAGAAAATAAAATGTTCAACAGATTCTGACTTTGTCTTCTAATTGATGTATTATCACCCCCAAAAATGTGTATTTTGATGTAAGACAGGCTCAGAGAGAGCAGTTTTATTTTAAAATTTTTAGTAAACACAAATTTGATGACCATGTTACATTACTGTAGAAAACGTATAACACTCGAGCTAAATGACACACAAGATTTAAACACTGTTTACATTATAGCATTACAGTAAATCTTCTGATTTTAAATCACAGCTTCCTCGACTGCTCTTACTTGGGGATTTAAAAATGTATGCTGGTGAAGATTCTCAGTCATCCAGGACATGATAAAATCAAAAAAAGGTGTTCAATACAGAAACAACTGGACTTTGTCTGCTACAAATAAAGTCCAGTTGTTTCTGTATTGAACACCTTTTTTATTTTAAAAATGTAATCAGTCAGTCAGAGAAAGGTAACTGGTTGAACAGAGCTGCTTCTAGCCTCCTCACTGCTATTGTATTATTACAGTATTTGGGTACCGTATTATGTGGGTTGTAGCGGTGGCGACTCCACTTCTCAGAAACATCCAGGCTGGACCAGAGGATCCCCTCATCATCACCTCCTGCCATGTCCTCCTGTACAGTGGAAGAAAAATGTTTAAGGGCTGCTACAAACAGGTTCATAAAACCATCTTTGTTGGTAAATGCAAATGCTTATTGTCAATTACCATGTGACGTGTGCTGCTGACCACTTGACCAGGTCACCCTTGTAAAAGAGATCTCCATCTCAACGGACTCTACCTGGAAAAATAAAGGTGATTGATTGATATAGCAGACATCTGGTGAATATAAAAGTTTATATTGTCTGATATTTAACAGGTTTGACTTCAGCTCAACTTTTGTACACAAGCTTGAGTTAAAAACATGAACATCTGATAATCATAATATTAACACATGAACATCTGATATTCATAATATTAACACAACACATGAACATCTGATAATCATAACATTAACACATAAACAACTGACAATCATTATATTAACACACGAACATCTGATAATCATAACATTAACACATAAACAACTGACAAACATTATATTAACACACGAACATCTGATAAAATATTAATACATAAACACCTGATAATCATAATATTAAAATAACTTGCTTCAAAACCGAGTAATTCCTAAGTAGATTTTCAAAAGTGATGTTCTTTTGGAATAATGATCAGACAATGTTCCAAGTTGCACCTGTGCATTTCCCTCTTGAGTCTGAAGAAATTTCTGGTTTTAGATAATTACTGAATTTGGCATCAGAGCATTTTTCTGCAGGACCGATTTCTTTTTAATGCGTTTTAACAAGTAGCAAAGATTCAGATGCAACAAAATCTGCTCAAAACCCAACAATGATTGAATATGTAAGAATAAAGCCTTTGTTAAACACATAACGTTTAGAAAACACTTTTGTAACATCTAGTTGAGAGCCATATTAGTCAGGAATAGTAATAAGCATTAGATAAAGGCTAGCATTAGCATGCTAGCTCCACAAATACCAGAATAAACAGTCAGCTGAAGGCTTTTTTGACAAACAGCTATATAAAAGTTTAGAGGCATATAAGTCAGAAATGCAAATAGACATGAGATAAAGGGCTTTCATGATTCAAAACGTACCTGCAGCAAGCCTGCTTGTCAGTGCACGGCTCATTTTCCAGATTATTATTTTTTAAATAAATAAATAAACGACCGGAAACACGCTGTCGATTTGCAGCGATCTCAGTAGACGAGTCCAGGCCTCCGGTCGGCGAAAACTGCGTCCTGAAGACTCCAATAGTTTTGTACAGATGGGACATAACTGCGCTAGCGCTAGTTATAATTAGAGTCAATGGAAAAGCTGGCCGGCGGCGTCCAGCGGAGAACCGGAAGTACGTCACAATCAGAAAAAGTTTTTTGAAACAAACAACTCATCATTACTCATAAAATATTTATTCTACACAACTAAAAACATATATGCATACATTTCGAAATATTTTTATTTTATTTTTTCATTTTTATAAAAAAAATAAAATCTTCAAATGGTGAAGAGCTGCAGGTTCCAGGAGGGGCGGTGCCCCTAGCGCCCTCTAGTGGCGGCCGCCGCTGATTCTGATCCAGATGTTTCTATTTCTTGTCCATAAATAATAGCAAGATGGAAGAGGTGTAAGACAAGACAGTTACATACTTATGCAGTAGGGGGGGAAAGGTAATCACTTCAACTTGAAGGCCCATGCATGTGTGGCCCAGTCATGTTAGCAAATTAGCTTGTGGACACAGGACAGATTAGGCCTTGATAAACTAATCTAATCGATATCGATTGATAAACTGACCTAATCTGGCAATAAATAATTTCTCTAAACTTTATCTTTAAATTGTTGACATGTGGTTTCCAGTTTATATTTTCATCAAGAGTAACACCCAGGAATTTGACCTCTGTCACATGCTTAATCACAACCCCATCAACATCAATCAACACATCTATAGGAATCTCTCTATTGATAAATATCATGTAGTTAGTTTTATCAATATTCATTCATAATTTATTTACAAGTACATCCAATCATGTTTTTCTGCTACTCAAATAATTTTTAACTACCTCAAACACATTTGTCAAATTTTCACCATCATAGAAAAAAGTGGTGTCATCTACAAAAATAATATTTTGAAGATGGCTAGGTACACAAACTAGATTATGGATGTACAAAAAAAAAGTTTTAGTCCAATAACTAGCCCCTGGGGCACTGCACAGTTTATATAATGTAAGTCAGATCTGACATTGTTTATCTCAAACTATTTTCTGTTTTCTAACTAACTGGAGACATATTCATGTGCAAGACCTCTAATACCATATTTACTTACTGGTAACTTATCTAGCAGTATATTGTGATCAATGGTATCAAAACCTTTTTTTTAAGTCTACAAATATACTTACAAAATAATGTTTTTTGTCTATACCAGAAGATATTTCTTCAAGCACATCCATCAAGGCCATTTAAGTGGAATGATTTTTATGAAACCCATACTGATTACTACATAAAATATTATGTTTATTGATAAACTGATCTAATCTGGCAACAATTAATTTCTCTAAAATTTTTGAAAACAGAGGAAGTAAAGATAGGTGGATAATTTGACAAAGAATGTTTGTCACTATTTTTATAAAGTGGAATAACTTTGGCTATTTTCACATTTTCAGAAAATCTTCCAGTAAAAAAAGGACAAATTACAAATATAGGTGAATGGGTCAATTACCGGATGAATTATTTTTTCATTCAACCTTTATTTAGGCAGATTAATCTCATTGAGCCTCGAGGACTCATTTACAAGAGGGACCTGTCTACAAACTAAAGAATGATGACAACAGCAACAGTAGAATTTCCTTGATCAATCAACAATAGACTAACATAAGAGAGAAATACAGATTTTTTAAACAATTTAAAACAATGATATCAAATTAGCAAAACAGGCAGATTATAAGGTAGATGTAGAAAATGAAAAACAGGAACATGTCTGCATTGTTTTTTGCCAGGATTCTAACAGATTCTTAAAGCCATTTAGAGAGGTCAAGGCCGAGAGCTTCAGATGTTTTTATTATATTGATTTATTATATTATATTTTTATTATATTATATTTTATTATATTTTATTATATTTATTATATTATATTTCTATTGTATTGTAATGTAGTCAAATTTAAAGATATTCAGCAAAAACTTTTTTGATCTTGGTTTAAAAGTCTGACATGACAGGCAGTGGGTGATATGCATTTCTTTAAGGAATGATAGTCTTTAATTTGTGATGTCTCAGTCTATGCAAGGGGAGCATTCGGGAAAGAAAACAAAGGGGCTTATTGTGTGAATCCACAGGCAGAACGACCACAGGGCAGAAGGAGCAGAAGCATCCCTACTGGGAAATAAAACCATGAAGCATGTTATTTCATGGAAGATTGCAGCTATTGAAGAAATGCAGGGTTTGGACACATTATGAGAGGGTTTTACTTATTTATTTATTTTGGTGAGACTGTTGGGGATGCTCAAAGATTTGAAAATAAGAAACATTACACTTGGCTCGAGTAATATAGAAAAAATAAGGTTCATGTCCTCTGTCTGTCTTTGTTCTGACTGAATGAATCACATGAACAGGACATTTTTACCCTCTGGTATCTGAAAATAATAATATTATCCAATAGACTGTATTTAAATCTGGAATTGAAACACATGATGAGATCATATTTACTGTATATGCTTTGTCAGCAGTCACTCAGTATTCCTGCATCATGTACTGGCATTCAGTGAGGGATGACCTCATCATCATAGTGTTTATGGATCACTGGGTTGCTAGCCCTGCTTTCTTTTATTGAATTATTAGAAATTCATTATTTTTATTGAAGAAGCAGCTTCTAAATTTGATAAAAGAATCAGCAGTCTTTGGTCAGTAAGCAGTCACCAGGTGGTTGGGTGTAAGCAATGTCACTCTTCTCTGTTACTGCATATTGGTGGGAAAAATTAAAAGCAAAGCAGTGATGCATGGCTTGTATTTTTGGGTTTTGAAAACAGCAAGAGTTAGCATAGCAAAAATTAACATTCCATACTTGTGTGAATTTTTTCCTCTTTGGCAATGTTTTCAGCAACCATGTGGACTGATTTTTTATGGTTGTGGGCTTTCTGCTTTTTAGCACCAATATTTGCTAATCATTTGCTCTCAGTATAAGCTCCATCTCAACGTCTGATTCGCAAAGCAAAGAAAATGAAAGCCGCAAGCGGCGTTGAGGCCCTCGCAGCTTAGCGCCGCTCCGGCCTTATTGTGCACATCCTGCACCCGTTTGCCAAGAACAGTTAGCGAATAACAACAATATATATGTGTTTAGAAGTGATGACAGAGGACACACAGTAAATGTGGAACATATCGGATGATCTAGCAATGAGATGTAACAGTTTGAAAAATAATGTAGGGGTGCACTGGAGTCATCTATTAAACCACAATACCAATGTGTGTAAAAGTGCTCACTGATGAAGCACAATAAATCTCGTGCAGATCGGGTAATGTATTGCTGAGATATAACTGTAGTAATATATATGGGGAGGCCGTGGCGTAGTGGTAATGGCAGTCGTCCCCAGATCGGAAGGTTGGCGGTTCAAATCCCGGTTCCCCACACCATGTGTCGTTGTGTCCTTGGGCAAGACACTTAACCCCGAGTTGCTCCCGGTAGGACTGGAAAGCGCCTTGCATGGTAGTCTGCCGCTACCGGTGTATGAATGTGTGTAGCACTTTGAGATTTTCACTAATGAAAAGTGTGTTATAAATTAAATTCATTATTATTATTATAGGTGGCGCGGTGGAGGGTATTGGCCACCTATCATGTACGCCTGTTGTAGTGGTGGATAATGATCGATCGTAGTTATGTTGGTGCACTTCGGTTCAAATCTGTTGAATTTAGAGCCAAACGTATGGCGACAGCGTCATTTCTGAGATCCTCACGCCGCCACGCCCACATCCTCCAGCAAAAACTGTTTGTGCTTTAAAGCAAGTCAGACCAACTTGTTACATGTCTTCTAACACAGGATCATCCTGATTAGTTCAAGGATGTCAGAAAGGGAGTCTTCCAATAAAAAAAGTGACTTCCTGTTCTGAGGGGGCGGGGCTTCGGTGATGTCACAACATGACCACAGAGGATTGTTGGGCATCTGACATGGATCACTCATGCCAAGTTTGGTTCAATTCTGTTTTTCATTGTGAAAGTTATAGCGTTTTGAAATTTATGGCGAGAAACCAAACTTTGAGGCATGGCCACGCCCCTTCAGCATATATGAAAATGCAAGTTTTTGATAAATTTTCACTCCCTCACATTCTAAGTGCATATTAACCAAGGTTGAAGTCAGTCACTTATAATCCTTAGGAGGAATGCATTAAAATTCACCACCAATGAAAAGTGAAAAACGGCCAAAAATGACACTTTGACCAAAAATGGCAGACTTTCTGTTGGTTTTGGACCAGTGTGCCAAGATACTTTTTTATAGGTCCTGAGAAGATACATATATTCACCGAGTTTCAGAATTATCAGGCCAAAAATGGCTTGGGGCTGATGTTTTTAAATATTCTGATGATCGATCCTAGTGATTTTGGTTCACTTCGGTTCAATTCTGTGGAATTTAGAGCCAAACGAATGGCGACGGCGTCATTTCTGACATGGTCACGCCGCCACGCCTACATCCTTCATTGAAAACCTTTAACGCTTTAAAGTAAGTCAGAGCAACTTGTTATAGTCTTCTAACCAAGGATCATCCTGATTAGTTCAAGGGTGTCAGAGAGGGAGCCTTCCAATAAAAAAGTAACTTCCTGTTCTGAGGGGGCAGGGCTTCGATGACGTCACAACATGACCTTGGAGTATTGTCGGGCATCCAACAGGGATGATTCATGCCAAGTTTGGTATATTTTGGTCTTTCAATTAGAAAGTTATAGTGCTTTGAAATTTATGGCGTGAAGTGCAAGTTTGAGGCCTGGCCACGCCACTTTAGCATAAACAAAAACGCAAGCTTTTGATAACTTTTACTGTCCAATGTGTTAAGGGCATATTAACCAAGTTTGAAGGTAATCCTTCAAAATCCCTAAGAGGAGTTTGTTCAATTACGCATTTCAAAACGTCAGAAAATGACCCTTTGACCCAAAATGGCCGACTTCCTGTTTGTTTTGGACCAGTGCTCCAAGAGAGTTTTTCGTAGATCCTGAGAAGATACATATATTCACCAAGTTTCAGAATTATCAGGCCAAAAATGGCTTGGGGCTGATGTTTTTAAATATTCTACGGGGCGCTGTGGAGGTTATTGGCTAATTAGCATAGACTCCTGTTCAAGGGGTGGGCAATGATCGATCATAATGATTTTGGTACTCCTCGGATCAAATCTGTGGAGTTTAGAACCAAACGTATGGTGACGGCGTTATGTCTTACTTTGCCACGTCGCCACGCCCACATGCTCCACCCAAAACGATCAGTGCTGGACAGCTTGTTACACCAACATGTCTTCGGTCACTGGACACAATGTCACGCTGATTAATTAACAGCAGTGGTGGGCCTCCGACCGCTAGGTAGCGCTATTGCGCTAATCCGCTTGTAGCGTAGCTAAATAATCTGTTAGCTTTACAGCGGATTGACTAAGTTTTATAATTCATAAGCGGATTTATGCTATTTTTATTTAAAATGCAGTACCGCTAATAACTAATTATCTATCAGTAAAAACGAAATAACGTATTTACGAGCAGCGCCGGATGTGGTCCGTGACAAAAAAGCGTCCCCCTCAGTCTCTTGGTGTGTGCTCTCTCTATCAGTTAGCAGCCAGTGTGTTACTCTGGAGCCTTATTGCTTGTTTTCGAAGAGTCAGACGAAGACTTTTTAACATGGAGGGTGAACTTATGGATGTTTCTCAGGGCCTACGCGACGCGTCTGGATTTAAAAATAGAATTTCGCCACATTAGCACTCTTCAAAATGGCGTCCGCGACGGCCAAAGAAGCCAGGATTTTACAACAAAACACGGTAAAACAATTATTTCTTTGCTGAGAAAAAATATATTTCATAGCTGACGTTATAGCACAAGTTTTTCTGAGCTTGAGAGTTTCACGAAATGGTCAAATCTGCTGGATTTAAAAAAAGTAGTTCACCATTAGGACTCTTCAAAATGGCGTCCGCAGGGCAGCAAACTTACATACTCAGGGAATCACAAGGAACTCAGGAGACAGAGGCAACAGGAGACAATGCCAGGACAATGATAAACACAGAGATACAGACTTATTTTTGATTTGATTTGATGTTCATTCATTCATTTTAAAAGAACAATACAAAACAGTTTCATCAGATACAAGGATGAATAGACTTTTAGCTGAATGGATGGATGGATAGACAGTTAGCTGGATGGATGATCTTTAACAAGTTCTAAAATCATTAAAATTTAACCTCAGCTTGTGCCTCTGACCCAACAGAACCTCCTTCAGCAGCAGAATCCTCTGTGGTTCTCTGACTTCATCAGTCTGCAGGACTTCATCAGTCTCTCTCCTGGTTCTGGAGGAGTTCTGACCCACTCTTCTTTCCATTGTTGCTTCAGTTCTTTGAGGTTTCTGCTCAGCTCTCTGAAGGTTTCAGGTTCAGGTTCTGGACTCTGACTGGGCCGTTGATTTGATTTGATTTGATGTTTATTCATTCATTTTAAAAGAACAATACAAAACAGTTTCATCAGATACAAGAATACAAGTAGGATAAAATGAAAGGAGCAGAAAGAAGATGAAATCTTATTATATCTGCCCCTTATTTATTTCACAGTTTGTTCAACCAATGATAACCTTCAAACTACATCACAAAATGAATAAATCTACTAATTTATCTAACTGTAATACACAAACTACATCACAAAATGAATAACTCTACTTAATTTTTCTAACTGTAATACACAAACACACTAAGCTACATCATATATAGTTTTTGAGCAAGTCCTTTTCGACCTTTTTCTTAAATGTATACATTGGGCAGCACGGTGGCACAACTGGTAGAGCTGCTGCCTCTCAGCGAGAAGGTTGCCGGTTCAAATCCCGGTCCGGGGCCTTTCTGGGTGGAGTTTGCATGTTCTCCCCGTGCATGCGTGGGTTTCCTCCGGGTACTCCGGTTTCCTCCCACAGACCAAAAAACATGCTTGTTAGGCTGATTGGTGACTCTAAATTGACCCTAGGTGTGAGTGTGAGAGTGGATGGTTGTTTGGTGTGAGTGAGACAGGTCCCTCTTGTAAATGAGTCCCCGTGACTCAACGAGGCTAGCCTGTATAAATAAAGGTTGAATGAATGAATTGATTTTGCATTTTTAACATCACTCTCCAGAACATTCCACAATCCAACTCCCTGAATTGAGGTAGACCGTCCCTTTAAGCTGGTTCTGAATTGTGGTTTGATGAATATCTGTCCCTTTAAGATTGTAATAACTTTGTCTAAATTTCTTTGGATATTTAAAGGTAATGTGTTATTATGAGCCCTATACATAACTGATAAAATACTATATTCTACCAATTCCTGGAATTTCAATAAATTTAGCTGAAGAAACAAGGTGTTTGATGGGTGACTGAAATGTTTTCTGGTGATTACTCTTACAGCTCTCTTTTGTAAAATAAAAACAGGCTTTGTAATTGTTTTGCACGCTTTTCCCCAAACCTCAATACAATAGATTAAATGTGGAACAATGATTGTGTTATACAACATATACAGAGCTTTATCAATTAAAAAATCCCTGACTTTATATACAGGTACATGAACACACAGCATGACAATCACAAACACCTGGACAACAAAATGGAGGAGATAAGCAAGACAATTAACAGAGAGACCAGGGAGTGTAGGGATGGGGACCCACCACCTGAGAGCAACATGCTTACAACTGTTATCTTGAAGTTCTAGGGTGTAGAGAGCCACAGAAACGGTTATGGTAGGCCGGATTTGGCCCACGGGCCTTGAGTTTGACACATGCGATCTAGTAGCACTAAATGCTGGTGAAGATTCTCAGTCGTCCAGGACATGATAAAATCAAAAAAGGCGCCGTGTATTGAACGCCTTTTTTGATTTTAGTGGTACTAAAAGTAACAAAAGAAGAAGAAAAAAAACAGCCAAATATGTCAGCAGTTTAGCTAACAGACTTTGGAATGGGTACATTTTGTCCTTGTGAAACCTGTTGAAGAGAACCAAACTAAATATTCGAGGCAAGTAACAGCACACCAGCACATAAACTCCCCCCCTCTCCTGATGTCCAGGTGCTGACGCTGTCCTCAGACAGCGTAAGGCGATCATTCATCAAGATTAACGCCCGGAAGGCCTCTGGTCCTGACAACATACCTGGTCGTGTGCTGAAGGACTGTGCAAGGGAACTCGCAGCGGTCTTCACGGACATCTTTAACATCTCACTGAGCCAGGCCATCGTCCCCACCTGTTTCAAAGCCACCACCATCATCCCTGTCCCAAAGAAGGCAACGCCCGCATGCCTCAATGACTATCGCCCAGTAGCACTCACCCCCATCCTGATGAAGTGCTTTGAACGGCTAGTCATGAAAAGCATCACATCTGTCCTCCCTGCCTCCCTGGATCCCTTCCAATTTGCATACCGACCTAATCGCTCAACCGACGATGCCATCTCCTCTGCCCTTCACACAGCTCTCACACATCTGGACACGAAGGACTCCTATGTTAGAATGCTGTTCATCGACTTCAGCTCGGCATTCAACACCATCATCCCCCAACAGCTCATCCTTAAACTGGACAGTCTGGGGCTGAACACCTCAATGTGTAACTGGCTGCTAGACTTCCTGACCGGGAGACCACAGACAGTGCGGGTCGGGAGTAACACATCTAGCACCATCACATTGAACACAGGGGCCCCACAAGGATGTGTGCTGAGCCCCCTTCTATTCACCCTGCTAACACACGACTGCACACCATCGTACAGCTCCAACCACTTCATCAAGTTTGCGGACGACACAACAGTGGTGGGTCTCATCAGCAACAACGATGAGACGGACTACAGGAACGAGGTGAGCCGCCTGGCCTTGTGGTGCGGACACAACAATCTCACTCTCAACGTGGAGAAGACAAAGGAGATTGTTGTGGACTTCAGGAAGAAGGATGCCCAACATGCCCCTCTGACCATCAACAGCACCGCAGTGGAGAGAGTAGACAGCACCAAGTTCCTGGGAGTGCACGTCTCAAAGGACCTGTCCTGGAGCAGGAACACTGCAGCACTGGCAAAGAAGGCTCACCAGCGTCTCTACTTTCTCCGCAAGCTGAAAAGGGCTGGAGCTTCAACCCCCATCATGAGCACCTTCTACAGAGGTGCCATAGAAAGTGTCCTGACCAGCTGCATCACTGTGTGGTTTGGTGCATGTACTGCATCCTGCCGCAAGAGCCTCCAGCGCATTGTGAGAGCAGCTGAGAAGATCGTGGGCACCTCCTTGCCCTCACTGCAGGACTTACACAGCAAACGCCTCACTCGGAAAGCCCACTGCATGGCAGGTGATCCCACACACCCACTACACAGCTGCTTCAGACTGCTGCCATCAGGGAGGAGACTGAGGAGTCTCCAGGCTCGAACCAGCAGACTGAGAGACAGCTCTGTTCATCAGGCAGTCAGGATGCTAAACACTCTGCCTGCTCTGCCCCCCCTCCCATTTGAACTGCCTTAACACTAAAACTTTCTCACACATTACCACACAACACAAAGATTTTAACACTGGACTCTGTGTCATCAAACGGGTTATTCACTAAACTCTCGGTCATGTGCTCATACAGTTTGCACTACTTCTCATACTTGCACTAATGTTTGTATTACATCACTGCCTATAGTCATAATACTGTTTACATTCTCTGTTTACATTTATTAATACTGTTTACTTTTATTACTACTGCTTACATTTAATTACTACTGTTTACATTTACACTACTCTAATATCTACACCACTGCTGATACATATACAGTGTGCTCTGAACGGTCTTATTTAGGGATGCCCAATGTGCCTTACTGCATATGCCACTTTTTGCCTCTATAACAACATCAACTACTACCTCATACATATACTGTGTACATTAACTCATACGCTGCTTTGCCACTTTGCAAATGTCAATGCTAGAAACCTTTAGTTTATTTTAGTTATACTTTTTATACTCTTTTTTTATACTAGTATGCAAAAACTCAGGACAGTATTATGTTCATTAAATGTTTAATGTTTTAGTTTTAGAGTTGGTGTAAATTTTCATACTCTTATACCACTATGCAAAAAACTCAGGACAGTGTTAGTTTTACTATTTTATGCTTATGTCTATTATTATATGTTTCAGTGTTTCAATGTTTAGATGTTTACTGTTGCACCGAGGGACTGAGAGAAACGCAATTTCGGTCCTGTGTATGTCCTGTATAGTACATATTGCAGATCTGACAATAAAGTTGACTTTGACTTTGACTAAATACTCTGAAACTCAAACAACTTACTGTATAACAGTTCATGCACCGCTAGTTGGCAGTGTAGTGCAACTATTGCATAACTTGCTGCTACCAATTGTTGAATTTAATTAGCGGATTAGAATTAGCTTCCCCTAATTTTCATAAGACATTAGTGCTTTTGAAATTGCGGACCTAAATAAATTAATTAGTGCTTTAGAAATAGCGGAACTAATTTTTGGATTAGCGTTGCCCACCACTGGTTAACAGGGGTCCGATATGGACCGTTCAACGTAAAACTTTACACTTCCTGTTGTCAGGGGGCGTGGCTTAAGTGATGTCATGATTTGACCATTCAGTATTGCAGGGGACCGGATGTGCGTCAATCACTGAAGGTTTGATGTATTAGACAGTTTTTGTGTAGGAGCTGTAAGCGTTTCGTTTTTCATGGCGAGATGTCCAACTTTGGCATCTGGCCCCGCCCCTTCAGCATGCATGAAAACAAACTGTTTTGATAACGTTTGTTCTTCCGTGCCTTATGAAGAAACTGGCCAAGTTTGAACCCGATCGAGCGAAATCCCTAGGGGGAGTTCGTTGAAATACGGAGGCTGTAAACGGCCAAAAAGGTGTGAAAATTTGGTCATTGTTCCAAAATGGCAGCCTTACCATTTATCGTGCAATGTTGGTGCTAGAGGGTTTTCTGTGCATCTAGGTGAGTTGGACAAGTGTACCAAATTTCACGATTCTACGTCAAACTAAGGCCAATGTGGAGGGTAGTTTGAACATTTCTAGGGGGCGCTCTTTAGCCGTTTCTGTTGCGATTTTTGTCACGCCCCAAAATACACGATTTTTCACCAGTCCTGATGTGTCTGCCAAATTTGGTGAGTTTTCATATATGATAAAGCCCTCAAAAGGCCATTTCATTTGATCTAAGAATAAAAAAAATAAAAAAAATAAACACTACAATTACAATAGACCTTCGCAGCGCTTAGCTGCTCGGGCCTAACTAATCGTGTGTCGGTGCAAACTGTTGTGTTCTGCTATTGAAACTGAATTATGTTATTGCATAGAAAGGGCACCAGAGGGCGGCCTAGGGCTGCATGTTTAAAATATGCTGTACAGAGTGATGGAAGGGAGGTACAAAAGTGAAAGTAAAGAAGGAGAACTGAAGCTGACCCATGTGTCTGCTTATTTTTCCATTATTTAAATCTTGCAACCCACAACATTGGCGATAAGGATGTCTATTTTTGTGCCTTTACCGGCTCCATTCATGTCAAGCCCGGGGGAACCAACAATAACATTTCCAACATCATTAAAAGTGTTTGAAAACTACATGTTGGTTATTGCAGTGTCAGGGGACGACTGGCCTGATGAAAGAAAGCTTGTGGTTCTATTTCATGCCCAGGGTACGGAGGTTCAACGACTTATCTACACCCTGCCAAACACTGGAGATACATTTGCTGCTGCTATTGCGGCTCTAAAAAAAGATTTTGTGCCAAAGGTGAACATAATTTTTTTCATTTACCCTTTATTTATACAGGTAGTCTCATTGAGCCTTAGCGGCCAACAAGATGGCTAACGCTTTAGCCATCATGTTCCAAAGCTGAGACTGACTGTATCTTTAGCGATATGATAAACTGATAATTTATTAATGTATCCACCTCTCTCTGCTCCTCTCATAAAGCTCAGCATGGCAAAATAAGCTCGGACCCATGGTTTGTTTTAAGGAAGCAGACTAAAAACACTCGGAGCTGCCGCTTCACAGTTCCAAGTGGAGGCTCACATTACTTCAGTTCACAAACATGCTGACTAACGTGAAGGCAACTTTCTATCTTATCAAGACACTCAAAGCTCTTTACAACACAATCTTTGTCCTCATTAGGGATGGGAATTGTTAAGAAATTATCAATACCAATTCCATTCATCCATCCATCCATTTTCGTCCACTTATCCGGGGTCGGGTCGCGGGGGTAGCAGCCTAAGTAGGGAGGCCCAGACTTCCCTCCCTGTTCCTCCAGTTCGACGTCTGCGTCCTCCGCAGAAAATTCGCCTGAGGCTGAAATCGAGATCTCGTCCTCGTTCATCATGCCTCGAGTGTTGAATTCGACTGTTAAATCCACCATAGGAGCCAGCACGTCAGGGCTGTCACCCCATTCGACTCGAGTGCTGTCGTGTAAAGCCATGTTCTCGAGCTCCGGCGTGGGAGTGAGGGGCTCAGTGGTGTCCGCATCCGCTGTGGCACCCATGGCCTTGGCGACGAGGTCAACCCGGTGCCGCAGCACCGCATCCAGCATCTGGCTGCAGTGTAGGCAAAAGTCGGGCGCATCCAGCACTCATTTTACGTGTAGCATTCCCAGGCAGACTGGACAGGCCTCATGGGTGTCCGTCGCCGCGAGGGAGAAACCGCATCCACTAGGACAGGCGCGCGAAGTTGGGCTCGCCGTCCTGCTGGTTTTCCTTGGAAGTCTTGTCTTTCGCTTTCCTTTCTCTGGAGGCATGTCCGAGATAAGGCGAGTGAGTCCTTCCAGAATCCTTTTTCTTTTAATTTGTTTAGACGTCTCCTCCGTCGTGTCGCTTTTGCTGGCTAGCCTGCTACGAATTAGCAGGGGTAGCAGTGTGACATAGTTAGCGCTGTCGAGCGAAGCAGTCTGTGGAGAGAGGAGAAAAAAAATACTTTGAGGTTAGAGAAAATGTGCCGGACTAGCTTTTGCTAGTCCAGCAGTACGCAGGAATAATTCTCTGTGCGCTCTGTGTAGGGAGCAAGCTCACCTCTGGTTGAGCGATGAAGCAACAGAGAAGTCCCGCGAAGAGAGGTAGTTCAGGTTTAAGCGAGGTGAAGGGCAAATAAGAGAAAGATGGATGGGCATCAGTCGCTGAAATACCCAGAGTTCGGGGCCTCTGGCGCGACGTTGACGCCCTAGCCGTAAAGGCGTGATTGTATTCCTTCAGGTAATCGCGCGGGGGCACAATTCCCATAGCAAGTATGTTGCACCGAGAGACTGACTGATAAGGGAACAACCATTCACTCTCTCACTCACACCAAGATACAGTACAATTTAAAGTTACCAATCAGTCTAACATGCATGTTTTTGGTCTGTGGGAGGAAACCTACCTGGAGAAATCCCACATGTGCAAACTCCACCCAGAAAGGCCCCCGGCTGGGATTTGAACGGGGGTAACCCCGTGCTGCCCCTGCTACCATTTCCGAAAGAAAAAGCAGCAATAACCATCATTTATGTTATTTTTCGTTATTGCCTGCTGCTGAACGATTAACAGGTTTGCACAAAAAAGGTCAAATCATTTCATCTGGACTAGTTTCTTTAAGGAAAAATCGTTTCGTCTTTCATCCGGAAAACTGCATCAGTCTGTGGCCTGCCAACCTAGCCTGGTTAAAACCAGACCCTTGTCCTTCACTTTGCTTCATGAAGGGAAACTAGAATTGAGTGGAGCTGCGTAGGAAGGCGAGGGCCAGGCTACTGCCAACCAGATCTGTCCCATAAGTTGCCTCCATTGCTGTGTTTCAAGCCAACCTCCTGTTGGAAGCTCAGAAGCAGCTTTTAACACATGCAAAAGGACCCGTCTGTCCAAAACACTCAATCATCTTGATTAACAATCAAATGTCTTAGGCCAGAAGGCCAATACACAGAAACAGCCTGAAGACACCAAGACCAAAATGGTTCAGAAAAAGGTTTGTAGGCTCAATCAGCCAGGTAGATAACACAAAAAAGGTTAAGTCATTTCATCTGGACTAGTTTCTTTAAGGGAGAAACGTTTCATCTTCCATCTGGAAAACGTCATCAGTCTGTGGCCTGCCAACCAGATCTGTTTGGCATTCAGCGTTTTTTTTTTTTTGTTGCCTGTGTGAGTGTGCATTTGTTGATCTGTTAGCAAAATATCTCACAAACCACTGGTTAGCTTTTAAAGAAACTCTTAAAAAATATACAGTATAGACAATAATATACTTTTTGAGTCAATTCAATTCAAGATGGCCATCACAGCCAGATTTGACAGATGCTGAGACAATATTTGGTTTTCTGATCAGTTGAAGCTAACCAATTCTGGAAGAGGTCCACAAGTTGGTGTAATTAAATTTAAACGAAACTGAAGATGGTTGGTGAAAACAGTGGTTGGATCCCATTGGTGTAGCTAAAACATTGGAAATAAAATGGCATAAAAACTCTACAAGTGTCTTATGGTTTTTGGTTATACTTGATCCTTTGGGTCACTGGGTGTCGGCTATGTCATAAAAAAAAAGATTTATTTGTTTAAGAAAAATGAGTCAAGTATAAGCATCGGTTGGTTGGAAAGAATTAAGTCAAAAGGTAAATCTCTTGATTTACGAGGTCTGTCAATGCTCCAACCCTCACCTCTGGTCATGAGGTTTGGATCATGACCAAAAGTATGAGATCCCGATACAAGTCGCCAAAATGAGCCACCTCTGATGTGGCCGAGCTCAGTCTTAGAGAAATGAGTCAGTTGAGGTGGTTGGGCATCTGATCAGGATAACTTCTGGATACCTCCCTTTGGAGGTTTTCCAGGCATGTCTCACTGGGAAGAGACCCCATGACCCAGAACAGGCTAGGAGAATTACAAATCCTCTTTGGCTTGGGAACACCTTAGGAGGCGCTCCCAGGAGGATCTGGAGAGCGTCACTGGGGCGAGGGATGTCTGGGTTTCTCTCCTGCACCTGTTGCCTCTGCTCCCCAACCAGGGCTTATTGGTAGAAGATGGAGATGGGCTGAGTCAAGTTTTGTGCTTCTTGGGCTCTGGTCCCCCCTTTGTCTGCCTCGGGTCTTGGGGGTCGGGTCTCTGATACTTCGCCGTCACTATCGAATGTTCTATTGGAGAAGCCTTATACACTTATGCATGCTCACAACCACACATGGATAGATGCAGGGATGTTTATGTGGTATAGTATGTAGATATGTAGATGTGTATATGACTGCATATGCATGTATATATGTATGTATGTATATATATATGTAGGTATATGGTAAAATGGTAAATGGAGCTTACTTATATGGCGCTTTCCAGCCCCCTATGAGGGACCCCAAAGCGCTTCACAGTACCAGCCATCCACCCATTCATACACACGTTGATACACTGGTAGCGGTAGACTGCCATGCAAGACGCCATCCAGTCCTACCGGGAGCAACTCGGGGTTAAGTGTCTTGCCCAGGGACACAATGAGGTAGTGACAGGGGATCGAACCCCGGACCTTCCGGTCCTGAGCCGGCTGCCCTGCCTCTACACCATCTCGGCTGGTATAGGTGTATATATTTATAGAAAACTACTGCAAAGCCATGAATATTCTAAGTCTTTTATACGTATGTATTTACTTGCTTTGTTCTGTCATGTTCTTTGCAGGTTTGTGGACAACGGTTGGGTGTGTTTGCGTTGTGCTCTCTTTGTGTATGTTTTATTTTGTGGTCTTACTTTCCTTCTTTTCTTTCTTTCTATCCTATAAAAAAGTTTTGTGCTTCTTCTTTGTTTTTTAGACTAATACTGACAACTTAGTCAACTCTATAAAAGATTGGTGCCAGGGGGGCCGCCAGGAATATTGGGCCCCATGACAAAAAAATCCAATTGGGCCTCCCTGCACAGCTGCTTTTGCCACATCTCTAGAATTTAACTGACAGTGGTGGGATGTAACTAAGTACAAATACTTTGTTACTGTACTTAAGTATATTTTTCATGTACAGTATTTGTACTTTACTTAAGTAGAATTAAATGTGGGTACTTTTACTGCACTACATTTTACATAAAGTATCTGTACTTTCTACTACACTACATTTCTATAATGTGTTGAGTTACAAGTTACATGCACGTTGCAGCTTTTCGATTTGTCATTAGTTTGAAAGTAACTGATGTCGAGAGGGGAGTTGGTCCATTGAATCACTGCAAAGTGGGCAGGTAACGTTAGACCCACCTTCAAGAAGAGCTGGACCAGTGACGTATATTTTAGTATATATGTCATTGAGCTGGTAGCACCCACAGCACCACTAACACACCCAAAATGGATTCCACCACAGAGATTCAACCAGAAGATACACAACACCCAAGGCCTTATTGAAAGCTTATTGAAATATTATTGAAATATTATTGAAAGACTGTTTGTACAGCAGGACATATTCTCTCTCCCAAAAGATCCAGACTGGACTCAAAAAACTTTGAAAACCAACTTCTTCTGAACTTGAACAAGAAATTCTTGCTGCAATATTAAAATGTGTCAGTTCATGGGATGTTAGGAGACAAGAGATGTCTCCAAATGACTCAACACTCAGGTCCAAGACAAGAAAGTTCATACTCAATAATCCAGGTATCAAATCTGATAATTCTCAATCAGGTCATCTGGACAGTTTCTTTTAGTAGAAACGTTTCACCCTCAGTCCAGAGGGCTTCCTCAGTCAGAGTAGTCCAGCACACTGATGTTCTCCCACCAAGCCGTGAACAACTTATGTGGACCAACCAACCAACTCAGGTCCAAGTTTTGAAAATGGTGTCAGGAAGTTAAAATATTCTTCACTATTGACCCATTACAAGGTTGACATATTTTAACTAGAGTTGATGACAAACTGCTGAACTGATCAGAACCTGTTCCTTTGTCAGGTCTGATGCTCCTTTTTTCAGGCAGACAACTTTTACTTAAATGTGTTTAGTGCAGTTAAAATGACACATTGGTTTTGTTTTATGTTAAATAAAAACTTTCAAAGATATAATCATTCCTCTTTCTTAGTTTGCTTAATGGTATTTAACTCATCCCTGAAATTCTGATGCACAGAATCACAAGTCTAAGTGTGAACTGTGTCACAGGGTAAGCACAATAAAAACATGTATTATCTGCAGCATTGTTCATTAAAATGACTCAACACTATTAATGTATTACAGAAAATATACATAGAGTATGTACACTTAATGGTATTGTAGACCATTGCATTAGGTAATACATTCAGCAAGTACTTTTACTTTAATACTTTAAGTATTTTTAAAAGCAAGTACTTATTTACTTTTACTTAAGTAAAAATATTAATATGGTTCTACTTTTACTAGAGTACATTTTTGTCTGTTTATTTGTACTTTTACTTAAGTACAGTGTTTGAGTACTTTCTCCACCTCTGCTAACTGATCCAGCAAAAGTTTTACATAAATAACATTAAAGGCTTGCTTCCTTTGGTCCAATACTGGTACTAGCACAATATTTACTGTTAGTGAATTGTACATGCAACCGTCTGCATAGAGTATGCAATTCACTATTTAAAGCAAGATTAAAAACTACACATAAAAATGCACTAAAAGCCATATATTAATCTCTATTTTTATTGCACAAATTCAAAACAAAAAATTCTCTAAACATTCTTGAAAGATAAAAGACACTTAAATATACATTTGTAACTATATAACATTTACAAAAATCTACCTTACATCGTGTATAACTTTACATTCAAATTAGATTAAAATATATTGTCATCATCACCTCAAATTAGTGAAAACAGCAGATCTATGAACAAGGTAGGAACAAACTTCTGGAAACCCAACATTTTCATGCCTCAAATATATCATTTAACAGTATCTGCCTCTTGTTCAGCCTGACTCACACAGAGCCCAGAGCTGAGCCTTCTTCCTTCTGACTGCACCAGCAGCGTCAAATGAGCTAAAGCAGCTAGGAACATACAGTACCATACATTTCATGCAAATACAGGGGGGTGTTGTTGTTAAATATGTTGATGTTTGCTTTTTGGTCTGGGAGAGATAATTACTGTTAAAACAAGTAAAAACAAAGCTACTACCATTATGTATTATTATCAGGGGCCCACCACACCATGAAAAAAAATAAATAAAAAAAAAGGCCAATCTCGGGCCCCTTTCAGTCAAGGGCCCCTGGAATTGTACCAACTTTTACCCCCCATACGGCGCCCCTGATTGGTGCCACAGAGAAGCAGTTTTAGGAAACACAAAAATTCTGTGGGACTGTCCATTTCACAGCTATTAATCAAAAATGTATTGTGATGGTAGCTGGTAGTCATAATCAACACAGTCTGAGCACTAACACGTAGTGTGAGAACTTTATTCAAAACTTTGACATGAAGGAATTGGGATTCCTTCAAGTGGATCTATATCACTGAGCTCCACTGCAGCGACTCCTCACTTGAGCATCTCACTGAGCTGGTTTTAATATTCTTAAACCAACCTTCACACAGGTGGACGCGGACAAAACGAATGGAAACATTTATTAATAACTCTCAGGCATATTCTGTTTTCAGCTGACCTGATCTGAAGTGGTGTCTAAGTGGATCCCCAAGCTGGAACACAGCTTGCTGCGAGGTCTGGAAAAAACAACAACAAAAAGCAACAACAACCTAAAACAAAAAAAAAGCACTGAAACAAACAAAAAAACTGTCTTCTTTCTGCACCAGCAAATTGATTGGGTTTAAATCAGCTCCACATAGAAAAGGATTTCATTTTATTTTCTCGGCTGTTTGAATAAGCGAGGCAGTAAAATGGAAAGCCATAAATTGACACGAGCTTGTATTCAGCCATCTGTAAGGATGCTGTGCTGCTGTTACAGATTATTAATGTGTTTGTGGATCTGTGCTCTCTGCATTATGATGCTGTGTTAGAGGGGTGAGCGATGATGTAAACAATTAGCAGTGTGTTAAAACTCAGTGTTTTTAATTAAGATATCGGATGATTTTCTTTTTTCAACTGAATTAAATCAGCAGCAACATTTATACTGGTTTAAACTGCATATTTATATGATTTGCTATTTATTTTTGTGTAAAAATGAGCATGCTGTGCTATTAAATATTTTAACACTTATGGTTTTTGAAGTCGGTGGTGGGTCCCAGAAAGACCACAAACGGTGAACAGAAACCCAACAGAGGTTTTCTGGAGTGATACATTGCTTCTGAGCCTAATTTCTTTGTTTTCTCTTCACATAAGAAAAGTAATAAAAAAAAAATATATAAAAATGTATCTACAGGAATGGAAATTTAGAGAATTAAACCAGAAAAGAGCTGAATCTGCTTAGAGATTATTTTTTTTCCAGACAAAGATTAAATTAATATGAAAATAAATAAAACAGAGACATTTGTCATCATTAATTGAGTAAAAAAAAGGTGGGTTATTTAATTAAAACTGTCTCTTTCGCCTGTCTCCAAGGTATATCTGTTATTATGTGTCAGCACAATAGCTCAAAAAACTTTAGATATTTAATGGAACTTGCACAAAATTATCAATGGACGTACATCCACAACTGATAAACCGTGTCAACCCAATTCAAGATGGCTGCCACGTCAAATGACCTTAAAACACACAGAATTGGCTTTAGCTCAGTTGGACAAGTTTTGACTTAAGCTTTTGAAATAGTTGAGTCATCCCTCACTCTGAGTTTGATCAAGGTTTGACCAACACAGCTCCAACTCCATCATTTCTCAACTGGAGATGGTTTTATTTTCAAACTCTGACATGATTTACTTTAAGGAACATTTAGGACTTTATTACTGAAAACATGTTCAACTTTTATCAACCGAGAGCAAAATGGTGCTGTTGACCTCAGTCAGCTTAAAGGATGGAGCTAAAGATGACGGTGTTTCCTCCATGAGCCTGTTTACTGATTTATAGTGTTGACCTTGTTCATCAATACAGACTTTCAGATGTGGAGCTGAGCTCATGGAGGCAGCTATTTCCACAGCAAAGATTGATTGCGAAGCAGCTTGGGGGCTTGAAGGTCACAGCCTTTCTTTCTTATGGCTTTGGTTCTCTTCCGTCATGACAAAATCTAGACTGTTGGCTGTTTTACAGCAGATCAACAGATAAATGAACCTCTTTAAATCATTTCTAGTCGTGTAATGGTGGATGGACAGACTCAAAAGGTCAAAATTGGGCTAGAAGAAGAAAAACTTGAACTTCAGGGACTGAACAGGCAGCTGACAAGACAGCAGTAAGCAGTAAGCAGGTGTGCTGATTACTGATAAAACACAGGTGAGGCAGGACTGCAAGAACAACAAAAAAATAAATAAACAAACATATATTTTTATTATTATTAGACCTTTATTTATACAGGTTAGATCCCACTGAGCCTCGAAGACTCATTTACAAGAGAGACCTGTTACATACAACATATAGGCAGATGAGAAAAAGAGAACATGAGGACGGAGGAAGCCCCCCACACACAAAAAAAATCATGTCTCACACCATTTCCTGGCTGGGAAACAGTATAAAAGATGCAAAAAAGGGCCTCACAACATAAAGTTGCACCTTACAATGACATCATAATACATTTATGGATAGAGGTCAACAAAGCCAGTGAGTTATCCATAAACACTCCAGAAAGTTCCAATGTTCTGATAAGATGGTACAGTGTCTATCAGCATCATGGTTCTGATAAGGTCGCAGATAGGTGCAGCAATTTGACATAAGTTGGCCGGTCCAAGGCCAGCGGGGAGGCCAAATTCAGATAAAAAACAACTGTTTGGGCTGCCAGATTCTGTTTTCTGTCTGCCTTCAAGTTCTGCTGGTACACTCAATGGCAAATCCAAACAGCCAGAATAAGTGGACATTCTGCCCGGTCCATGCCCGATTTAGCATTTTCCAAAATCGAACCCTTCATGCTGCTAAGTTCCAGGAGCCACGAGTGGCCTACGATTCTCAGAAATCGCATCCATCTTGAGGTTGAGCTCGGTAAGCATATGAGTCTGAGCGCTCGAGGCACAGATTAAACCTTCACATAAGGCTGGCAACTTTACCATGGCCGAAACTGCTGCGACATCTTCCTATTTTGTTAATATCCAAGATATCCACCAATTCTAAAAAGCAGAAACCCTGTTATCATAAATCCAATAATGTAAACATCTTATACGTCCTCCACAGACTGAACAGATAGGTACACCCTCTTCCACTGACTCCAGGAATCAATGACATACCAGCTGCGTGGGTCCGTTCAGGGCGCGAGGGCTCTCCAGCATCCTGTTGGCTGGTGGAAAAAATGTTATCAATTACGTTGTGGGACCAGCTGACCAAATCCTTAATTTTTGACTCAGAAGATGTGTAAAGAGAGGTTCTGAGGTTGACAGGACAAAAGAGCAAAGAAAAAAGGAGAGGAGAGAGAGGGTAAGAGCAGCCATCTTTGTTGAAGGCGAAAGAGAGAAAAAGACAGCAAATAAAATTTAAACAGAAAAGAAAAAAAAATCAGAAATTAACTCAAATTTTCCATTGTAGGTGCAATTTCATTTTTTTTTTTTTTTTGGTATGTCCAAGTACTATGGAGAAAACTAAAGCTTTAAAATATCAGACTGAGTTCTCCCATGAAGGACTCAGGTAATGACTCCAATAAGTCGTCAGCTGCAAGTTGTACAGCAATTACAATTTCTAAATTCCAAAATGGTTATCTTCTTTAACTCTCATCTCCGTTCTCTTAAACGTAAACTATGTGAAGAAAGTTTGCTGTTCAGCAGCAACAGTTTCAACATCTTTAACCTGAAAGGTTTCGTGTGGAGCCAATAAAAACGGAAGCTACAATGTAAAAATAAATAAAAAATCTGTAATTTTTACAAAATAAAACTGGCAGCTGGATTGCCAGAGAAAATTTGTAAAAAAATAAAAATACTGTGAACAAGTAAATAGTTTTACAAAGTAAGCAGTACATTCAACAGTTTTACCAAGTAAAATTTACATATTATTCTGTAGAAATAAACACACATTTACTGTACTTATTTTAGGGCTTTTATGTAAAGATACATAAAAAATAATACATTTTACAGAATAATTGCTGGATAAGTACATTTAAAACATGCAAATTTAACATTTTAACCATCTACAGATGTGGGTATTTTACCATAATTAGAATTTTTTTTAATGCAAATTCATCAGTTAAAAATGGTTAAATTTTCCTTTTTTTTATGTAACGGTACCTATCCATAAATTATTCTGTAAGATGTATTTTTTTAATGTATTTTTACATAAAAGACCTGTAAGAAGTACAATGTAAGGTGTTTAGATTTACGAAAAAACATGTAAACTTTACGTAGTAAAACTGTGGAAATCACAGCTTACTCTGTAAATCTATTTACATGTTCACAGTATTTTTCATAGTATTTTTTTTTCTGGCAACCCAGCTTCCAGTTCTTTTTTGTAAAAAAATCAGATTTATTTTTACAGTGACTGAAATATGAAAAAAAAAAAAGACCTTTAACAAACTTTATTTTTAAAATACTGAACAAGTCTCCATCATCTGTTAACAGTGGTAATAAAATAACACGTAAAGAGAAAAATACAAAATAATTTAAAATGAGGTTGAAACAAATCAGTTTGACCTGATCTTCTCTGATTCTCAGGTGTGGAGGTGCCAGTAATTAAATAAATGAGATCAGATCAAGCGGGTCAGCATAATTACATCCAAGCAGCTCAACAATCACTGCTTCCGCTCATAAAAAAAGGAAGATATCGATGTTTGTCAGTCGCTCTGATCAATGATGGCCGACCGCTTCTTTAATTCATCGGTCACGTGGTCCACGGGCTTTCACATGCAATCCAGCCCTGAGTAACGGCAAGCTGCTCTGACAGGCTTTGTCATCGATCTGTCGCAGCTCGCCGGCCTGGCCAGGGGAGATTGAATTCGTGGGTAAACCTGCTGCTTGTCACTCTTGACTCACGCCAAGTAAAACATGGAAAGAACGGGAGAGAGCTGAGGTTTTAGAGAAATGTCTCACACAAAGGATTCATGCGGCAGAGACAAACAAACACATGGACAAATAGACTTAAAAAGAGGCTGACAGGAGAAGAACACAAACTGATGGATGCAAACTGACAGAGCTGCAGACAAACAAAGCGTAGAGGTTGAAGGTTCACGAGTCGGGATGCTGAGCCATCTTTGTATTCAGCTGGCACTTCAGTGGGACCTGCAGTCGGGTTTTAGTTGACCGGCTACATAAACAGATTCATATCCAGCCTTGGAGAGAGCGAGGACGACCCAGGCACTGAGGGAGTTTTCACCACTTCTTGAATCAGCACGCTCAGCGTTTGTGCTGATGACGAGGCTTCAGCGCCTTCCTCCAGGATGAAGGAGAAAATCACCTTCAGTCAAACCTGCAGTCTTTGAATGGCAATGAGAAGAGGAGACTATGATCCAACAAAGACAGGAAATGAGCTAATTCAAGCTACCTGTCGGCACTACCTTAGATTTAGGAGCAGTGTGTTCAAAATGAAGCAGTTCAGCACAAAAACTATTGTTTTAAAATAAAGTATTCACTCTGTTCACCACCAAATTTTGCACCTTAAACTAGTCGTCAATGGACATACGGTGTATAGTAGTCCCTCGTTTATCGCGGGGATCCATACCCTGAAGACCCGCAATAAGTGAAAAACTGCAAAGTAGGAATAGTAGTACAAGTAGTACTAAGTAGTAGTTTATTTTAGTATATANTATATATATATATATATATATATTTTTTTTTCAGCTTCTCCCTGCGTTAGGGGTCACCACAGCGAACTAGTCGCATGAAGATTTGGCAATTGTTTTTACGCCGGATGCCCTTCCTGACACAACCACAGACCACCGAGCTACCACAGCCCTCTGTGTGGAGCAGAGAGCTGATATCTAGGGTTCCCGGGGGAGCAGATGGTGTGGGTTAAGGGCCTTGCTCAAGGGCCCAGAGTGGGGCAGATGAGGGTGGAGACAGGTGTGACTGCTTCACTTATCCCACCCACATTTTTGATGTTGTCGGTACCGGGGCTTGAACCGACGACCTTCGGATCACAAGCTCACCGTTTAACCTCTGCGCCACCACTCCCACAAATAAATTATAAATAATAGTTATAATAAAAGAACAATACCTCTTGAACGGTTGAATCTCTCACTCATCATCATGGCAGGGCTTAAATCAGCTCCAGGACTTGTTGACAATCAGTTTTAGTTTTTTCATAAAGAGCTGAACTTATTGACTTGTGTTGACGTGATGAATGTCTCATAGCGAGGATCAGTAACTTTAAAGCCTGCGCATAAACAACATTCAGACTCGAATGAGAACAAACAGAACCAAATGCTGGAAGTTGAAGCGTCGTGGGATCTGCTCCCTCTAGTGGCTGTTCTAGTATAATTTCAAGTCCAACTCTTCCATGTAACAAATAGAATCAGAATGCCTTCATTGCCATTATACGCGAGTACAAGGAGATTGAGAGGATCCATCCGACAGCAAAGGCTGGTCTTATTTTGGCTTCAACTTCCAGGTTCACATCAGGAGTCTATCAAAATACCGTTTTTGGTCACAGTCCGGTGAAAAACAGCTGCTTGGGACCTCCACACCAGCAGGGGGCCACCAGGAGCATTTAATAATTTTGAAATCTTAAGCTTCGAAGGGCACTACAGTACACCACAGTTTCTCTGGACGTTTTGGACGTTTTAAGTGCCTTTAACATAAAAACATCCAGTTCTTAATACAAAATATAGGATTTATGCATTATCTGGTTTATTTTGTTACTTCTCACAAGTACATGATGGAACAAAGCCCTCACTTTCACACATGGACAGCATCAATGAGATATTCATGGTGCTGTGGTGAGAGGTGCTTGTTCTGAAATCCTCTGCTTTTGCAGCGTATTCCTGTTTCGCTTGATGTGCTGCTTATCGTGCGAATCATGGGAGCTTGTTGCTTGTCAGGGTCACGATTTTAAAACAGATGCCTTCTTTGGCTTGCTGTTAACTTTACGCAGCAGCTCGTTTTGCTCGCAACGCAGAGCGCGACTACGAATCAGGAAGGTTTCCAGCCTCTGGAGGACCACTGTCAAGCATTTCAAAAGAACTTCCCCCTCAGCAGAAAACATCAAAACCAGCCTTTAAAAAAAAAAAAATTAAATTAAAGTTTTAAACAATGTAAAGACGAACACAACATGGCAGCTTCACTCGTTTAAGGGAAATGTGGGGTAGTTGTTGGAAGCTTTATTTTTTGGAAACAAACGTGTTGGAGTTCAAGGACAATATTCCATCTGTGCGATCCTCTGCTTCACCGTTTATTCATAAATCAACATCCTTCTTATGACTGAAGCCGCTTTTTATCTTAAACTTAGACCTAAAAGCACTCACGATTGTTCTGAAAACCTAAATCTGAAGTGGTCTGCGAGAAAAAGTGAACTGTTCTTCTTTTGAATCTGGTGTGAAGGGTGAGGGGCTGGGGGTCTTCTCTGCCTTTATAACCATCACTCCTTTTTATTTCTTTTTTTCTTCTCTGAGGTTTAAGCATTTTAAAAGCACGAGGAGACCCCAGAAGACTTGGAGCCGTGTGCAGCTGAATGGTATTGTGGTATTGACCACATTATGGATGGAAAGCTG
>JBBPBX010032842.1:6020-21937 GCA_038048925.1 Garcialebias charrua
CCTCTCTAATAAAACTCTGTCCATCAAAGGACCAAGTGCAAATGAAAACCAAGCACGTGGGTCACGTCCACTGTCACCCTGGGTCTCCGGCTGCAGTTCTACAAGCGACCACCTCCCTTCACGGGGGCTGCTGTCGTCCTCCATCAGCCCAGACCGTGCTCATCCTCTGAGGGACGAGATCTTGACTATGATGCAATAGTCCGGGGGCCTTTCTGGGTGGAGTTTGCATGTTCTCCCCATGCATGCGTGGGTTTCCTCCGGGTACTCCGGTTTCCTCCCACAGACCAAAAAACATGCATGTAAGGCTAATTGGTGACTCTAAATTGACCCTAGGTGTGAGTGAGAGAGTGGATGGTTGTTTGGTGTGAGTGAAACAGGTCCCTCTTGTAAATGAGTCCCCGTGACTCAACGAGGCTAGCCTGTATAAATAAAGGTTGAATGAATGAATGAATGAATGAATGCAGAAAGGAGTGATCAGAGTGGCCCCTGCTCACAATGTTAAAAGAGGGCCATCACATTGAGCACTTCCTGGTCCCAAAACCGGAACAGGGCTTGAGGCCCCATCTTGGACCTCGGAGGTCTGAACGGAAGACTAAAAAACGTATAATTAAGGATGTTGACACTCAGACAAGTCATCTGCTCGGTTCAACCAAGAGACTACTCTGCACGGTGGATCTGAAAGACACGTTCCTCCACGTGAGCATCCTGCTCTGCCACAGATAATGTCTCCGCTCTGCCTTCAGGGGCACCGTGTCCGAGTTTTTGGTAGCGCCTTTTGGCCTGAAAACCGCCTCCCGGGCATTCACAAAATGCTTGGACGCGGTCCTGACCCTGCTGAGGGGTCAAGGGGTCAGAGTTCTGACTTTCTTAAGACGATCTGCTCATTCCTGGATACAATAGAGTCCAGGCACAGTAGCACCCAGAGAGGGTGATGTCTCACCTGGAAGCTCCAGGTTTCGTTTTAAACCTGGCAAAAAAGCAACCTGACCCCATCCCAGATTACCGTATTTCTGGGAGTATAGCTCAACTCCACACTGTACAGGGCAAGGCTCTCAGAGGCACGGGTTTCATCCCTCCACCTCTAGGGATAGGAATTGATAAGAAATTATCAATATCAATGCCTTTATCGAAGTCATTTATCGATTCAATTCCTTATCAATTCTGTTATCAATTCTCATTTGGGTAATAAAATATAGTAAACCATTTGTGTTCATAAAGAATTTAATGATCTTTCACCAAAACCAAAAATATATGTAGTATTCCTATTTGATGAAGTTTTATTGTTTATTAGGAATCTATTAAATATTAGGAATTTCCTAATAAACAATAAAACTTAATCAAAACAAACTAGCAATTTTTGTTCAGAAAAATTAACATATCTGCTTTCTCAGGAAGGATACGGGATCTTTCAGGACTGATCGTATCCCCAGCTGTGGAGAACACCCTCTCAGATGGGGTGGAGGATGCTTGTACACAGAGATACTTCTCAGCAAAAGATGATAATAGGGGCAGTGTGTCCTTCTTCATCCACCACCAGAGGGTTGGGCTGTCCTTTGTTGGAATTGCTGTTAGGCTTCTGTACAGTTGTATTTCACGATCCAGTCTCTGCCAATCTGCAATATGAACAAAACAAACATTTATTAATTGCTTTATTTATTCTAATTTTGTCTTTTCCCCACCAAGCATTGCATACTTGTCATTTTCCATGGGCTTTCTTAGCCGTGGGTCTACAGCTGCAGCTTGGATCGCAGGAAACTGTTCACAGAACCTCTCAATCATAAAAAACAGAGAGTTCCATCTTGTCCTCACATCCAATACCAGCATGTGCTGGGGCAACTCTGAAAGGCACACACATGAGGATTAGTTTAAATTACTTTAGCTGACTTTGATAAAAATATTTAAAATGCATTCTTACTGAGGAGTTGTTGCTTCTCTTTGAGGACCACTTTTGCCATGTGAGACCTCTTCATCCACACGACCACCGAACAAATTCTTGCTGCCCAGTTGGAAACTGAACTGCTGTTGTACAGCTTCTCCCTGCTTCCATGAAAGGAGAAGCTAACGTTGGTGTGCTAGCAGCACCACTCGTGCTAACACTACTAGCCTCTGACCCAGCCAGACTCCGGCAATCCTCGTCAACTAAATGTTATTACAGGAGAGGGAGATTATTTATAAAATACAGTGGAAGCAGTATAGCTAAAAGGTAACAAGTGAAAGAATTTGACGTTACCTGCTGTAACATTTACAACGGAGGTGGACGCTTTCTCTCCACTTCCTTCTCCTCCAAGCAGCGTGTTAAAAACGGTACATTTCTTCAAAATCACTGCATGCTGAGTGGCCAAATGCTTCTGCATGTTCGACGTATTTCCTCCCTTTATCGTAATGGACGCGTTGCATGCGTTACAAGTAGCCCTGGTCTCATCTTTTTTCGTGAAATGAAGCCAAACGCTTGAGCGCTTCCTCCGCGACGCCATTTTGAACACCATAGATATCATATATAGACACCACCACCACTCGGGCGCAGCGCATGTCTGTGATGTCAGCGCTTAAATACGTCACCACCATGAGTCTGCAGAACCGATAAACTGAATCGTTAAGACATGCAACCTACAATTCCATGGATTTGGACTATTAAGAACCGGTTCTCTAACAGAACCGGTTCTCAATTCCCATCCCTATCCACCTCTGCCTAGCACTTTTTCTGCTAGCCAAGAGAGTGCCTCTCGAGCTGTGCCAACGTCTGTTGGGCCTGCTGGCAGCAGCTATTTTCTGTGTGTCCAGGGTCTTATTAAGAATACGCCCTTTGCAGATATGGATCAACAAACAAATGTATCCTGCCTCCCTCAGGCGGGCAGAGAAGATACTGATTAGCCCAGAGTGCGTGACAGCCCTGGAACCCTGGAGGGCCCCTTCAGTGTTCACAACAGGAGTCCCGCTGGGACGAGTACTGTCTCGTGTGGTGATCACCACAGACGCTTCAAAGACAGGTTGGGGAGCTTTCTGCAGAAACCAGCACACTCAAGGGGTCTGGAAACAGTAGGAAGCAAGGCTCCACATCAACTTCCTGGAATTGAAGGCTGTTTACCTGTCAGAGAAGCACTTTTACAAAAAAGGGGCTGATTACAAAACATGTCCTGATAAAATCGGACAACAGGACAACAGTGTCCTATATCAACAGAGAAGGGGGGACAAGGTCCCGACCCTTCCTTAGCCTGACACACAAGCTGCTCACGTGGTGTGGCCCCCGAATACTGTCACTGAGGGCGACACACATCCCGGACGAGCTAAACCACGGGGCAGATGCCCTCTCAAAAGGACCACTGTTAGCCTCAGAATGGAGGCTAAACCCATGGGTCATGGACCAGATCTGGTCACAATACGGACGGGCATCCGTCGATCTGTTCGCCTGCGAAACCAGCACGTACTGCGCGCTGTACTTCTCACTAAAAGAAACAGATGCACCGCTGGGAACAGGTGCCCTGGCCCACAGCTGGCCAGCAGGGGCGCTATATTACATGCTTCTATTCCTCCCTCTGATTCAGGTGACGCTGGAATGTGTACGCAAGGGAGCTCTTTCCCTGATATTAATAGCACCCAGGTGGCCACAGAAACTGTGGTTCCCAGAAATGATCTCACTGTTGTCAGGGACACCATGGCAGCTGCCCCCCCACAGGGACCTGCTGACTCAAGCCCACGGGCAGCTCCTTCACCCACGTCCAGAACTGTGGCAACTCTCAGCCTGGCCGCTGAGAGGAACAGGCTGATGGCCTCCGGCCTTCCCAGTAATGTCATAAATACAATACAGGGAGCGAGAGCCCGATAAACCCAGACCCTCTACGCTCGTAAATGGCGTGTTTTTGAGGCCTGGTGTCTAGAGAGGAATATTATCTCATATTCCTGTGACCTGGTCCAGCTTCTCACCTTTTTACAGGACCTGTTGGAGAAAGGCAGCTCCTTTTCCACTATTAAGGTGTTCTTGTCAGCCATCTCAGCGTGCCGCGAAGGCTGGGGGGGCAGGTCACCCGGTGCCCACCCTCTCATGATATGGTTCATGAAAGACGTACTGAGGAAAAGGCCTCCCAGCAGGACTTTGACCCCAGACTGGGACCTCCAGTTAGTCCTGGATGCTCTGTGTGAGCCTCCATTTGAGCCTATTAGCAGCAGTAAGATAGATTTGTTATCTTATAAAACTGCTCTGTTCCTAGCTCTTTGCTCAGCTAAACGTGTGGGTGACCTACACGCTTTATCTGTGCACACAATGTGTACAAAGTTTGCCCCTGATGGGTCAAAGGTCACCCTGCGTCCAAACCCCGCATACGTGCCAAAGGTTCATACTTTAAATCCCAGAAGTATGGACTTAGAGCTCTCAGCATTTCCTCCCCCTGCCCCCCACCCCCCATCCTCACTGAGGGACAAAGGAGGCTGAAAGCACTCTGCCCTGTCAGGGCCCTGAGTGCTTACATAAAAAAAAAAACTGTCAGTTGGAGGAAAACAAACCAGCTGTTTGTATGTTTTGCCAATCCAGCTGCTGGCAGAGCCCTGTCAAAACGGCGCCTCTTACACTGGGTGACTGAGGCCATAAAAAGGGCATGCAGCAGCAAAGGTCAACAGGTGCCCTCTGGGGTACACGCCCATTCCACTCGAGGCCTGGTAGCCTCATGGGCTCTGTTTAAGAGTGTTCCAGTGGCAGACATCTGTGCTGCTGCAAACTGGAGTTCCACAAATACATTTGCAAAACACTACAGTTTGAATGTCACTGCATGTGATGTCACTCAGGCTGTGCTCTCTAACACACAGTAGAGAACAGTCAAAACGCCTAATGCCGGGTACCCACCGAACACATTTCGAGCAGCGGAAGCGGCCGGTTTACATTGAAAGTCTATGCTGAGGCGCGTCAAGGCACGGCGAATCGTGAAACGGCGCGTTTTGAGCTTTACAAGCAGCGCAGCAGCGCGCAGCAGTTCTTTTCCGCGCATGCGATGCGTCCGAAGCAGCCGACGTATCGAGCAGCCAAAATTCAAATATTTGAACTTTCGACGCTCAACGCGTCGCAGCAACCAATGGGGAGAGCCTCTGCTATGTGATGATGCAACGACGACAGGACTTTTTAAAATTAAAGTTTTTAAACTTACTCCAACGAGCCTCCATGAAGAAACCAGCCTCCGGTAAGAAACTTGGCATTTTTACAGTTGCCGCTGTCCGCTCGAGCGTACGATCACCCCAAACATAAAAAAACATTTTAATCTCAACAAAGACTTTTGGAGCTGCAGTTCGGCTCGTAGAAAACCCACTCAAGTAGTAACGAGGCTCACGTACAGCTGATTTCGTCTGCCCGGTGTACAAGAAACAACCGGAAAAGGAGCCAGATGCTCCTCTCATTGCGCGTCATCAGACGCGTCTTCAGTGTGAACAGATTCTGGTGACAAGTGGCCAAAAGGGGGCGGCAAGAGCGTTTCTGATGCTCCAGACGCGTTTGGTGGGTACCCAGCATTAAGTATGAAGGCAGAAGCTCTCACAAGCATGCATTTTCCTGAGCATTTCAAGGGCGTGAATGAATTGCGTTCCCATAGTCAATGTGTTGCACCGAGTGAACATGACTGATAATTTAGCACATTTCACACACACCATCCTCATCTTGACATCATCAGATGGCTTAAAACCTGGCACCTCCTCCTCTTCTTCCTTTTTCCCCAGCAGCAACCTAAAAAGATTATTATTACTATGTTTTGTTGCTCAGCCTAAGGCACACACAACATGTTCTTGCATAGACACACTTTGCACTTATATTCTTGGCAGCACGGTGGCACAACTGGTAGAGCTGCTGCCTCTCAGCGAGCAGGTCCCCGGTTCAAATCCCGGTCCGGGGGCCTTTCTGGGTGGAGTTTGCATGTTCTCTCCATGCATGCGTGGGTTTTCTCCGGGTGCTCCGGTTTCCTCCCACAGTCCAAAAACATGCATGTTAGGCTGATTGGTAACTCTAAATTGACCCTGGGTGTGAGTGAGACAGGTCCCTCTTGTAAATGAGTCCCCGTGGCTCAACGAGACTAGCCTGTATAAATAAAGGTTGAATGAATTCATACTGTCGCAGAAGCAGCTAAAGCATGTGCTGTCTTTGTTGTGATTGTGGTACCACAGGCCTTCCCTGTCTCTAGATGTACCTCTTGTACAGCTTTGACATATTCCTCTCTGGAAAGATTTGTTGTCCAAATGACTAAATGTGTTGTTGGCTGAAACATCAGTTATGTTGTAAAAGTTGACCAGTAGCCAGCGGTCAGCCATTCGTCTGGTGCTGTAAGACCCCGTGGCCTTGTCCAAGTAATCCATCTTCTCTCTGGTGGCATGGAGGTCAAGGATCATGGTTTCTGATCCTCTCGTGTCCTGATTTCAGCATTTTTGTGCAAACTGCTCATGAGTACATTTTCCCCCTTTTTAGGGCAACAAAACCAGTCTGTGAAGGCAAACATGGAAGATTGAGGGACCCTGTTCGTTGCACTTTAGAAGTTTTTATTCCACCGTCATGATTGAAGTTACGGTGTTTATATATTTCCCCTCCCCTGCTGACTCAGTATGAGTGGAGTTTGTCCTCTGGAACAGAAAAGGTTCCTGTCAAACCATCACAACACCTGCATTCTCACAGTTTACTAATGAGGGAAACAGAATAGGGAGAGGGTGTCAATCTGTGTGTGTGTCTGTATACGACTCATGTTCGTGCTGCTGTTGTTCAATGTATTGTTTTTGCACTATTAAATGTAACATATTCTTAGTTTAGTGTATTTCTTATTGTATTACTGCTTTTCTTTTATAATTTAGACTTTTGTTAGATGTAACTGAGACGCTGTGTACACAATTTTGTTCCACCACATGTACCACATGTGACGTGAATGACAATTAAGAAACCTTGACCTTGATGTGATTGAGGTGAAATATCTCTCGCAGTTTATCCTTTTTACCCTCCACTTTGACTGCCAGGTCAAACTGACCTAGATAGGGAAGGGGGCAGCAAATATGTAAAATTTACCATTTTAATTTTATATATTCATTATATATAAGAAGAATAAGTTTCATACAGAAACTAATACTTAAAAAAGTTTACTTTAAAATGGTCAATTTCATGTGCAACATAACAGGGGGGTTAAGTAAACTAAATATTCTTGATAGTTCTCCCACTTGAAAAAAAGTTTGTATGAAAACAACATTTAAGAACACTAGACTAAATTCACTAAGAGTTTTAAAGGATGAAGACAAATAGAAATCTATTCAAGTCAATTTATTATTTGAATAAAAAAACATTAAAAAAAGTAATGAGAACACCTTATTTATTTTTCTCATAAATTCACAGCTAAACAACATCACTAATCACACTCGTGCTAGGAAAAACTAAAATAAACACAAAAAAGTTTTTACACAAAAAAATTGTACAAATTAACTAAATCAGAGCCAATGTTCCTCAGGAATGTGTAGTTCTTCATTTTGGCCAGCAGAGGGCAGTAAAACCCCACGGACTGAATGGCGACCTGAAACCATGAGCCAAACTGTGAGAATAAAATAACAAATAAGTCAATAAATGCGTATTGTATTCTTTTTTTTTAATTCATGGTAACACAGTGCACTCTGTACAGCTGTATTTAATCCAGTCTAGGTCTAAAACCAAAATTTGCAATCACATTAGACCAGATAAAACAATCATCAATAATCCATATTCAACATTAACTATTCCACTGACTGAAAGTTATTCAGATAGGTCTGCAGGTTTATATTCAAATACTGGCCAAGATTGGCCGAGTGTAATAGTATGTGAATCTGCCAGAGTATCTCAGAGTGAGGGAGGAAAATACAAATAGAGGAAAGTGTGACGTTCTGATGAAGTTCAGTGACTCCGATCTGATTTAGAGTTTGTCTACATAAGAAACCTGATCTGCACTTCTGTTCATTTCTCCTCCATTTGCTGAAAATCTATCAAAACTGCACAGAGTTGGGGGGAAATCACAGATACTTTTACAGTCTCCTTGACATTATGAAACAAAAATAAGATATACTGGACTGTAAATTAATTACAGGGCCGAACAATATGTGAAGGAATGCATTTCACCCGCTGCTCTTTGTGCCAGAGTTTTAGACTGATATCATTTTATGCTAAGAAAGGTCCAATTTGTAGCTTTGGTCAAACTTTATGCACAATCTAGTGCAATACAGAGAAATGGTACGCTCACGGTATGTGTTGTGAATGACTCTCAGCTACTACCACAACCAATTTTAGCACAATATTTGTAAAACTGACTGAATATTTGCAATTTTGTGTTTTCTAGGGTGTTATTTATTGTGGTTCAGGAGATATGTTGACCAGCGTTGACTCCAAATAGTTAATGGCAACAAAACAAAAAAAGTACACAAAGCTGTTGCGCAATTTGATGAGACCAGTGTCAGTTACTGTCACCCCTAATTTTAGGTCAATGTATTTAAAATGTGATAATAAATCAAAGCATAGCAGCTTAAATGTTCTAAATGAGCTTCATGCTCATGCCTAAATCTAAAATAAGAGCAAATTATCAGAACAGAAGAGAAGTTTGTGCACATCCTTACCAAACTTATACTTTCAGCATTAATGTGCTCCCAAAAATCTGCAAGTTTGGATTTTTCCACACCATTAGCTGCCTCAACAGTAACTAGAGTTTTAATTTGCACAGCAAATCTCCAGCCTATTAGAGAAGAAACATAAATAACAACAAAATAATTAAGTCAGACTTGTGAAAAATGGCGGCCCACAGCTCCCTGCAGTCGTTAGGATTCTGATCATTGCAAGGAGGAACAACTTTAAAGGTCAAGTGGAGCTTGAATTGGTTTTCAGCAGCCTCGTTTGCTAAAATCTAATCTGTGAGTAAAGCAGCATGCTGTGTTCAAGATGGCTTTCAGGTTCATGTTAATCTGACAATCAGAGACACATTTTACATCATAAATATAAATATTATTTATGCCACTGGTATTGGTAATCCTTTTTATGCTCTAGCATCATTCTTATTAATGACATAGCTACTTTAAAGTGTAATAAACTTTTCCAGCAGTAATGGTTTCTCTTAATTTGAGCTCGCTCTGCCCCAACAGTGCCACTTAATATTAGTTCATCTTCGAACTGTTTTAAATATCAGTACTTTGACTTTTGCAGCAAAAAATGCAGACAGAAGTTACTTTGGGTGACTTGAAATGTTGCAGCAGACCGAGTGTTGTGAAAAGTCTTTATTACAGTTTAAGGGAGAACAACTGTAGGAGACCAGAAAGCACAGAGGTAGTCTGCAGACAGACGTCGGCACAATGAAAAGCAACACAGGAGCCAAAGCTACACGTTGTAAACCTTGGAAACTGATGCAAGCTCCTAATAAATACAGGTAGTCCCCGACTTACGAACGAGTTCCGTTCCTACGCCCGTTCGTAACTCGAAAATCGTAAGTCGGAAAATACGTCCAAACGGCACCTCATACGTACAATACTTTATTTTACCAAGCACTTAGCCTATCCTAACACATTACCCTACATTATTATCAAAAAACACATACATGCGGAGCCGTAATGAAGGGAAAAAGAGTTAATAACCTACTGGGAGCTGGTGAAGCCGTTCCTCCGCCTTTTAGCATGTTAGCTCTGTGTTCCTCCAACATCTGAGGCTGCCTGTAGTTCATGCGGTCCAGACTGTTTACAGCAAGGTCTATTAGCATGTTAGCTCTTGCTATAAACCGTGTAACTTGAAACAACGCTTTTCAATGGGAGGGCGTTCGTAACCGCGAAAGATCGTAACTCGAGACCATCGTAAGTCGAGGACTACCTGTACAGTAAATGGTTGTATTGGTTCAGTCGGAATTAAACTAGAATCAGAAGGATGGTGTATTCTCAGTTATTCATAACTTCAATAAGTGATAAATAGAAGGTAATTAGAAAGACAAAAGGTGTTTTAATTGTCTATACTAAAAAAAAAAAACATTGGTGGGTCACGTGCCAGGTTTCTGAATGATCCTAAATGAACCGGCTTGAATTGATTCATTCTACAACCGTAAAGAAGTAAAATGTAAATAAAATCACAACGCAATGATTTGCAAATCTCATAAACCTGTATTTAATTCACAATGGAACATAAGGAACTTATCAATGTAAGAAATTGTGCAATATTCCAAGAAAAACTGTTTTTTATTTCAGTTGCAGCCGCACATCTCATGCTTCTCATGTCCGAAGCATCCTTCTTCTTTTAATTACAATCCGTAGACGTCTAGTTTCCGAGGAGCTGCTGGAGGTTTTGGGATGTTTGTCCCATGATGGAGATTCTAGCTGTTCAACAATCCTGGCTCTTCTTTTCCTTCTTGTTTCAGAGCGTACCAAATGTTTCCAGTTGGTGGGAGGTCTGGACTGCAGCCAGGCCAGTTCGGCACCCAGAATCTTCTCCTACGTGCAGCGGTCATGGATGCAGCATCATCTTTCAGATATTTGAAAGACCCTCGAAAAAGAGGCCGTCTAAGCAGAAGCAAGTTGTTCAAAAACCTGCTTGATAATTGTCATTTCCAGTTGTGTAAGCTGCCATTGCTTTTAGCTCTAATGCACCTCCATAGCATCAGAGAGGCCGGTCTTTGAACTAATAAACTGGATGGACTCAGCTATTTTTTAGTATTTCTGTGCTTACAGCCAATGATTTGTGGAAGTGTTCACTCATGCAGTGATTTCGTAACAGATATAAACCTGTTTTAATGCAGTGGCCCCCCAAGGGCCCAAACATCACAGTCAGCCTTGCCCTTTGAGGTTTCTCCAGATTCTTGAAATATTTTGATGAAGACCAGTGGTGTATGTGATACTCAGGCATACGGAGTATACCCACTAGAAAAGCTTAAGAATTTCAGCACAACCACTTAAAGGTGCCTATTGATTCATGACATATCATTAGACACTTGTCATTAATACGTTAAACGGTAACAATCTACCTGTATGCAGCACTTTGCGTTGATACTGTTTTATAAATTCTACAACATGTTTTTAATACAAAGCCAACTGTTGTACAAAGTTTGCTGTTTATTTATTCAAATATAAGCATCAGAGAAATTTGGAAATGTTTAATATGCTTAAAAATCAAAATAAATTGACGATTCTAAGCGCAGTGTACGCACTACAAAAATGTAGACTACACCACTGATGAAGTCACAGATTTTAGTTAAGGAACTTTATTAGGAAACTGTTCCACTCTTCTCTTAGACTGGTGAACCTCTGCCCATCTTTATTAATAATAATAATAATAATAATAATAATGAATTTAATTTGTAATGCACTTTTCATTAACAAAAATCTCAAAGTGCTATAAGGTGTAACTAAAATCAATGATCAAATAAAAAACAAGTGATAAAATCAAGTAAAATCAATGATAAAATAACAAAAATCAGTAATAAAATCAACTAAAATCAATGATCAAATAAAAAAACAAGTGATAAAATCAAGTAAAATCAATGATAAATAAGAAAAATCAGTAATAAAATCAACTAAAATCAATGATATCAACTAAAATCAGAGATAAAATCAAGTGGAGGCAGAGCTAGGCTTCCATCAGCCTCTCTAAAATGCTCATTGTACATGTGCTCTCTGACTTGTTGCCAGGTAAACCTAAATTGCTGCAAAAATCCCCTTCTCACTCGATTCTATGTTAACATTTATGTAAATTGTATTTTTTTTTCCTGTGTGCAGAAATGATAGGTCTATTGCAGCTTCATGTGAAACTTTTTTTTTTTTTTCCCTCGTGCGTAAAAAGTCATTTTCTGATGTGAACTAGCAGGAGGAGGACACATCTGGACAAGTGCGTTTCATGCTCACAGGTGAGCCTCCTCCAGCCTGCACCCCCTCCTCCTCCAGCCTGCACCCTCCTCCTCCTCCAGCCTGCACCCTCTCCTCCTCCACGCCAGAATGTGGCCAATGATGCTGCCGAGGGGCGGGGAAGCGCGCGGGCTGCGGACCCTGTGGCGCGCAGAGGAGGAGGAGGAGGAGAGGCAGAGGAGGAGGAGATGGACGCGCACCTCTGAGTCACGGCTCAGTTCTCCAGGCAGCCTCACCACGAAGGAGCGGACGTTTTGTGACGGGGTTTGCTTCCAAGTGTCTCTGCTCAGACAGACAGGCAGGCAGACAGACTGCGCTGCAGACGGCAGGGCGCAGAGTTGCATTCCGACGCTGCGCGCTGTCGCACCTGGAGGAAGAGGCTCCTTCTCATCATCATCATGCATCCGGAGAAGTGCTTGCCTGAGCTGGTGGCTGAGAAAAACACCTTGGACCCGTCGTTTGTCCATGCAGCCCGCCTGCTTGCAGAAGGTAAGACTCCCCCCCTTATAATTAAAACATCTGGCTTCTCTTTCTTTGTCTCCCGGAAAGCACCGGGATGTTGGAGTGACTTTAGTTCAGTTTCCATCTTCACTTTCACTGCTTCCCTGGTTGTTGAAGTCCACTTTGGTTCTGTTGCTGTCCCCAACTTGGAGCTGAAATGTTCGCAGACAGTAAAAGAGTTTAAACAGTCCATGCTCTCCAGGATCCGAGGCTGCCAGAAAATGAAGTGGCATGAGAAAATAGATGCAGAATGACTTTGGCTTGGCTTTATTTTATTTGTGCATCTTCACTGTGATTTCAGATTAAAACTAAAAGTGCTCAGGAAAGTTAATTTAAATAAAAAACAGTTTTCTATGTGAGCGACACAATACTGTAAGTGAAATCTTTTTTTCCAACAGAAGCAACTTTTAAAAGGTGAAAACTTTGAAAGCAAACATTTAAAAAACGTTATCCTGAACTATCAAATGGTGCAGTTGGAAAAAGCTCAAGTTTTCCACGTGTTCATAATGCAGGTACACATAGAATGTAAACACCTTTAATCTGTGCACTTGATCACTCAACACATCTCAGCACAAAAAACTAGTCCATCAAAATTATTGAACTTCTTAGCTCTTCCATGGAGTTCATATTAAAGTTCCTCATAATCTTTTTTTAATTGGGTTTGAATGTGTTTTTAGTCCCTTTAGCTGTTTTAATAAGTAAACAAACACGCTGTAATTAACAGCCATACATAAAGTTAGTATATTTTGAATTTAAGGACATATTAGCTATCATTATGAAGCAAAGAATAGCAGATTTTAATTTTTTTATTCATAATTTTCTTTGCTTTGTTTTGTTTTTGCTGGTCTTCCTGACATTGTAATGAGTGAATATTTCAGTTAACGCACCTATACAGCGAGATCGTCTGGTGATTTTTATTTATTTATTTATTTATAAATTTATTCATTTTAAATTAAAACACAAAACAATTGCACACACTATATGAAAACAAAACTTAAAATGAAAGGCAGCAGAAAGAAGAAAAAATCTTGTTATATCTGCCCCCTTTAAAAAAAAAAACCCAATCAATTCAAACAATAATCTTCCACATAACAGAACAAAGTGAATAACTCATCCCAATTTTCAATTTCTAATACATTACACATTAAACTTGAAATGATGTTCTGTCACATTATCAGCTGTGAAGTGCATCTGTTATTATTTTTGTTTATTTATTTATTTATTTTGCAGTACAGTGCGTGGCTGTCGGCTTTTTCATCCTTAGGCAATAGGCAGCATTAATGTTTGCAGCTGTAAGAACGATAACACATTACATCTTATTGCTACATTAACAAAAGTCTCAATCACTGTGAATAATGACAAAGGAAATGCAAGTCCTTTAATCAGCAAATTTATGCTACAGAAGTAAATTAAGCATTCGTGTGGTACAAATTGCTACATACTGTAATGGCAAATGACCTGCTTTTGAAATGGCAAAATGAATGAATGTATTAAATTATACTATTCAGTTCAATTCAGTTTATTTATGTAGCAACAAGTCACAACAGAAGTCATCTCAGGGCACTGAACAGAAACATTCATATACATAAAAAGAACATTCATTATCTGAGGAGCAGACGGCTTCATCTCAGACTCATATTGAGCAAGCATGAAGGCGACAGTGGAAAGGAAAAACTCCCTCATGAGGAAGAAAACTTTAGCAGAACCAGGCTCAGGACATGCGGCCATCTGCTTTGACTGGCTGGGTTTGAGAGGAACAGATACACAATCGCAGGTTGAGAATCACGTGTTAATATAGAAATAGTATCAAATGGAAACTAAATTGTTACAATTTATTTTAAGAAATGAGGCCAGTTTGTCCATAGTCGCAGCCAACAAGCCAACCCTATAGGATTTATCAAAAAAAAAAGTCTTAAGCCCGGTTTTAAAAAACTGGACAAAGTGTCAGCCTCATGGACGGAAACTGGAAGTTGGGTCCACAAGAGAGGAGCCTGACAAATGAAAGATCGTCCTCACGTTGTTTTTGTAAACTCAAAGAACCGCAAGTAAACCTGCAGTCTGAGAGCAAAGTGCTCTGTTGGGAAAATATGGAACAACAAGATCTGGGATATAAGATGGAGCTAGGTTGTTGAGGGCTTTGTAGGTTAGAAGTAAGATTTTGAATTCAATTCTGGACTTGACAGGGAGCCAAGGGAGAGAAGCTAAAACTAGATACTATGATAAATACTGTATACTTCTATGACTTTTAGATTTGCTCAAATGTGTTGAAGGAAAACAAATAACCAAACCAAGCTAAAATAAATAAAATCCCCTAAGTTGTTCAAAGCAGGCTCAATAAATTAAATTATTCCAAGGGGAGCTGATTGAAACAGTTTTTTCCCTCACGAATAGATGATTTTCGACTGATTTGACGTCTTTAAAAGAAAAAGCAGTAAGTCACAGTGTCAGTGTTGGATTAATGTGCTGCAACCGGACAGGGTGTTTGTGGTCTGATGCTCGGGCTCCTTCGAGTTTTCCCGTTGAAATGTGTTGATGAGACACCTGACAGCACCACGTTTGAAACTAACTGGGGTGCAGATGGGATCATCTGTTACACACCACTTTTTGCCAGCTTCACTCAAGGCTGACACACACACACACACAGAACCCAAACATAAAAAAGTGCTAATTAGCTCGTTCAAATGTTGTCATGTCAGTGCTCACTGAGATTTTTTTTTTTCAATTTAAACATTCATCTCAGTCTGTTGGAGCGATTTTCTTCAGAGTCAGTCGTGGACTTCACTTAACCCTACTTAACAAAGCAGGGTGGTGTTCAATACAAACTGATGCACAAATACACAACCCGTTGCATTTTAGGAGCGTGAATTTCCACGAAAAGTCTCCTATTCTCAAGACTCTGTGCGTCATCGGACATTGTAGACAAGCAGAATGCTTGTGACTGGAAAACAGTCAAAAATGTGGGCAGGACGTGGAGCAAGGATGATGAGTTCACCCTGCACCACCCGGCTCTTTTGTCCGGTTTTGCTCATTGAAAATGTCGATTCATTCATATCTCAGGACAGCGAGACAGATTTATGGATTCACAGTTATTTATCACTGAACAGAATGCAGCGTAATCCTGCATTATTCACATCAATGACAATACACCGCAGAACGTGGATTTACTGTGGTCGCAGCCAACGTCTCTGTATTTTAAAATGAATTATTTACTGTTTGGGAATAAATGATGTCATCTCTAAAAAAAAAAATTGTTTTCCTTTGAACAGATTTAACGGTTTGGGACAAAGCTTCTGTAGCAGATGCCCAGGAATTTGTTGAAGTCGACCTTGGACAAAACAATAAAAACTACATGAATTATTTGTGGACTTGTCCATTTGTGAACCTCTGTAAGAGCTAGAGTTTGAGTTTAATTTTTAAAGCACAATAATAAATTTAAACCTTTCATTCGAAGTGTCTTCCCTTCCTGAGGGTGCTCAGGAGGAATGACGTGGCAGAGAAGCTCATGAACGTTTACCGTGCTTCCATCGCGAGTGTTTTTGATGCAGTGTCTAGACCTGTGGCGATAAACAATAAATCAATTAATC
>JBBPBX010032842.1:23338-33631 GCA_038048925.1 Garcialebias charrua
TAATAGATGACATGAAGAAACGGGTCTGTGCGTCTCAGTGGAGAGTTTTCATGACATGACGTGATGATGGAGTCTCCAAACGCTGCGCGCAGCGCGCGCCACAGCCTTGTGCGCAATCTGTTTGTCTGTGAAGCTGTTACTCTCCAACAAGTTATATATGGTGTACTTTCACGTGTCATTTTGGAGAAATCTACAATAAACGCAGATTATGAATCACCTCCAGCTGCCGTGTGAGGGTGCGCGCGCGCTCCAAAGCGCGACCACTCAGCCTTTGGAATCATATAGATGAGACCATTCTATTGGACATGATCCGGCTTTGTGTGGACTGGAATGGCACAGTCCCGATCGACCTGCCAGCTCCCTCAACAAAGCTCCTGTGGAACAGTTTGATCGCTGCTGCTTCTCATGTGCACGCGTGATGCACCTGTGTTGCTCCAGAGCGCAGCAGTGCCAAACTGAAAAATGATTATTTCTGAAAACGGCTGATAAGCCATATCATAGATCAGAAAATTATATCTGTTTATAAATGAATGCTCTGCGTGTTACACTACGTATTTATTATATCCTCCAGTAAGGCTGAATGAATCCGTTCCTGTTAAATTTATTTTTGGCACAACTTTGCGCGTGCTTTATTTAACTGCGTCATGTGGATGTAATACTTGTTAATCGTGTGTTTGATGGGAATATTAATCATTTTCACATCATGAACAGTTAATAATAATAATAATAATAATAATAATAATAATAATAATAATAATAATAATAATAATAATGAATTCAATTTATAACGCACTTTTCATTAATGAAAATCTCAAAGTGCTACAAGGTGCAACAGAATTAAATGTCAATAAAACATTTAATAAACAATTAAAATCAACAACAGTATCAGCTATGATCAAAAGTAGAATCATGAGGAGGTAGAGTATGCTCGGTTGAAAAGAAAGGTCTTCAAGCCGCTCTTAAAGTCAACCACAGACTGTGGGGCTTCAGTTTCTCTGAATCACCTGTAAGTGTCGCCAAAGGAACAAGAACCACAGAAACGTGCGTACGCGTGCTCTGGGGCTTGCGTGGAAATGTACCTGGATGCGCAAATATTCACGTTCAGTTCAGTTTTGATACATACGGGGTTTTGCGTGGATAGTGACGCACGCAAGGTTTTTGTGCGCACGCACGGTTGATACATGAGGCCCCGGGTGGATGAATATGGTGCAAGAATGTCCTTTAGGTTCAGGTTCAGGTGAAGTTCAAAGTTACAAAGCTTTATCATTCAAAAACTCTTGTTTTATACAGTAATGCAATTGATTTTGATCATTCACATGCAAAATAAACAACTTTGGTCCCAACACAGACCCCTGAGGAACTCCACATATATTAACACAAAATTCTGCATCGCTTACCTGTACAAACTGTCTCCTATTACTGTATTCAAATAACTAGATACCCACTGTGCTAATCCTCTAATGCCATATTTATTCAGTTTTTGAAGGAGATGGTGTAGTCAATAGTGTCGAACGCCTTTTTTAAATCACCAAAAATGCTAACACAATACAGGTAGTCCCCGACTTACGAGCGCTCTTACTTAAGAGGTTCAGGACTTACGAGCTGGCGAACGAGCAGTAAATTTGTAAAGAACATACAAAAAATACAGCACTTTTATGTGTTTTTAAATGAAAGTGTGTTAGCTAACCGTTTGGAAACAAGTTTCTGAGCATGTTTATGAACTAGTATGAACATTTGTGATGAAAAACGAGTGTTCGTAGTAGCGCTAGCATAATTTTTCCGACTTACGACTGAAAATCCGGACTTACAAGCAACACGTGTTTTGGGTTACGACGTACGAGATTTCGTGTTACGAGACAGTCATAGGAACGGAACTCGCTCGTAAGTCGGGGACTACCTGTACTGTTTTTTTTTTATCAAAAGCATTTATCTCTTCTATTAGTTCCATGAGAGCCACTGATGTTGAATTATTTTCTCTAAACCCATATTGATTATTACGTAAAATATTATGTTTATCTATAAATCGACCTAATCTGGTTACAAATAATTTCTCTAATATTTTTGAATATTGTGGCAACAAGGATATTGGTTAGTGAGCCTGATTTGGTTCTAATGTTATTCAAATGTAACCTAACGTGCACAAGAACACACAACAGATTCCACGTGTCAGTATTTATTATCCAGCAAACTATAAAATACAAAACAGGTTATTTAGACCCATGTCACACAGTGCAGTTTGAGTTCACTCCTGTAGTTTTACAGACTATAAAATACAAAACAGGTTATTTAGACCCATGTCACACAGTGCAGTTTGAGTTCACTCCTGTAGTTTTACAGATATTTTAATATGTGGGTCCACAGTGTAAACAAAGCTCTTGGCTGAAACAAAACAGGTGGAAGTCACATGACTGACCTGCCTCAGTCTGTGTGGGTAAACAAATGTGACTGATACAGATTGACCTGTTTTCAGCCACTTCGGCTGTTTTCAGCTACTTTGTTTGTAATGATGTTCTCTTAGCCACAAACTCTGGTCACTGTGTAGTTTTAATGCTGTTGGACCTAACTGCTGCCTTCGACACGGTGGACCATCACATCCTCCTGTCTCGCCTGGAGAACTGGGTGGGCATTCAGGGTCCTGCTCTACAGTGGTTTAGATCCTATTTAACAGAGAGAAGCTTTTGTGTGCGTCTGGGTTCTGTGGAGTCCTCTGTAACACCTCTCACATGTGGAGTACCTCAGGGGTCTATACTTGGCCCCCTTCTGTTTTCCCTATATTTACTACCTCTGGGACATATTCTCCGGAAACATGGTATTTCTTTTCATTTTTACGCCGATGACAGCCAAATTTATGTTCCATTGAAACAAGGTAAACAATACTCCCTGAACCAACTTCTGGATTGTATGGCTGAAATCAGAGCATGGATGTCGCACAACTTTTTACATTTTAACGAGAAAAAGACTGAGGTCCTGTTATTTAAGCCCAGTGAGGGTTCCACTGTTCATGCTGATCTGGGTCCTTTAACACAACATCTGACTGAGACAGCAACTAACCTGGGTGTAAGGCTGGACAGTGATTTTAAACTGGATGCTCAGATTAAATCTGTGGTCAAGTCCAGCTTTTATCACCTGAGACAACTGGCCAAGGTGAAACCATTTCTGTCACAACGTCATTTTGAGATTTTAATCCATGCTTTTATTACAACACACTACTCGCTCCCTCACCATCCATCCTTCGGTTCAAACAGGTTTATACTGCCATCCAGTGGTTGAAAAAAAGGTACTACACACAAAAATTTACCAACATTTCTTCTTAAATTTGACAATAATTACTAATTACTGTCAAATTTCAAACAATATTATCGTTTATCGCAATAATTTCTGAGACAATATATTGCCCAGCACAATTTATCGTGACAGGCCTAGTGGTGTCCTCACTGCTCTGAGGCAGACCCCTGAACGTTTCAGGGGGTGGTGAACACCACACAGTCAATCACTGGCTGCACGCCCCCCACACACCTTAAGGCTCCAGTATACTCGAGCGATCCGTTTTCAGTGAGGACTCGACGTGCACTGTGCGCAGAGAGTTGAGACTTCATACTCAAGCGTCCACCTTGAGCGGCTGCAGCGCAGCTCCACTGACAAGGGCAAGGGGCGTTTACCTTGGGGACAAACTGAGTTCACCGATTGGTCATTTGCTGATGCACCTTGATTGACAGGTGGCAAAAAAAATAAAATACTGAGAGAGCTGGCAGCCTCAGCCACAGCAGTGTTCTGTGTTTATATGTTGTTTGTAAAAAGTTCAACAAAAAAAATAAAAAATACAAGGAGGAGTGCTGGCCCTGCCGCCCACACGTCAGACCAGTCCACCACGAAATCACCTGACCCTCCCGCAGCCACGCTGGACCGGATTTTAATTCGCTCGTGACAAATTCCTTCATTTCTCACAATTTCAGTCATTGCGTCAACTAGGGGTGCAGGAAAAAAATCGATTTCTTTAAAGAATCTAGATTCTTAGCCCTGGCGATTCAGAATCGATTCTAAAAGCCCCAAAATCGTTTTCAAAGTCAAAAGTCAAAGTCAACTTTATTGTCAGAACTGCAATATGTACAGGACATACACAGGATTGAAATTGCGTTTCTCTCAGTCCCTCGGTGCAACAGTAACCATTTAAACACTAAAACACTGAAACATTTAATAAACATAAGCATAAAATAGTAAAAGTGTAACACTGTCCTGAGTTTTTTCATAGTAGTATAAAAGTATGAAAATTTACACCAACACTGAAACACCAAACACCCAATGAACATAAGCATAAAATGAAATAATAAAAGTGTAATACTGTCCTGAGTTTTTTCATAGTAGTATAAAAAGTATAAAAAGTATATCTATAAAATAAACTGAAGGTTCTAGCATTGACATTTGCAAAGAGTGGCACAGCAGCATATGAGTTAATGTACACAGTATATGTATGAGGTAGTTGATGTTGGTATAGAGGCAAAGTGGCATATGCAGTAAGGCACATAAGGCACATTTGGCATCCTTAGATAAGGCTAGTCAGAGAATACTGTATATGTATCAGCAGTAGTGTAGATATAAAAGTAGTGTAAATGTAAACAGTAGTAATAAATGTAAAACAGTAGTAATAAATGTAAACCGTATTAATAAATGTAAACAGTGAATGTAAACAGTAGTATGACTATAGGCAGTAATGTAATACAAACATTAGTGCAAATATGAGAAGTAGTGCAAACTGAATGAGCACATGACCGAGAGTTTAGTGAATAACCCGTTTGATGACACAGGGTCCAGTGTTAAAAACTTTGTGTTGAGTGGTAATGTGTGAGAAAGTTTTTTGTGTTAAGGCAGTTCAAATGGGAGGGGAGGCAGAGCAGGCAGAGTGTTTAGCATTCTGACTGCCTGATTTTTTTGTTTGTTTTACATTAAAACCCAAAAGATAAAGAAAATAAAACCATATCTCATAGTACCGGTATATGAAAGAATACATAAAAGGAAAGGTGGCAGAAAGAAGAAGAAACTTAGCTTTTTTAGAAGAAGAAATCTTATTTTATCTGCCCCTTTTTTCAAAAACAAAACAAGTTCAAACAATCAATTCAAACAATAATCTTCTATAAGTAACAGAGCAAAAAGCTAACCTAATACTGGTTATTTAAGTTACAGAATTTAATGCATTCCTGTATTATTTGTTCCTATTTTTGGTATAAATATCAAACGATGCAAAAAATTTGATACAATAAGGAACCTAAAATTATTGTTTTAAATAAATGTTCCATTTGTTTACATTGTTGTTTATTCTTTTCAGCTTGTCAGTTACAAAACTGAAACTAAATTTATGACCATTTTAATAGAAAAACCGTTTCTGAATCAAAAATAGTTTCTGAATTGAAAAATCGATCTTGAATCGAATCGTGACACCAAAAATCGGAATCGAATCGATTCTCCAGACACTGAGAGATTCACACCCCTAGCGTCAACGGATGAGGAGGAAGAGAACGCTTGCCTTTTGGCAAAAAAACAAAACAAAACAAAAAAAGAAAAGATCAGGAGGACAATTTAATACATTGGTGTCGCATACAAAACAGTCTGTCTCCGGGCAGTTTATTGTGCGACACAGAGTACGCTGTCATAAAAAATTTGCTTTGCGCTTCGACTCGAATCTGGTATGTGCGGATCTTCGCGGACTGACGTACGCCCGAGCACACGGCTTTAAAGTCCATCTTTACTTCTCATTGTCTCAATATTGCAAAGGACAGTTCACACCCTGGTTCCCTTTGAATGGATGCAGAGCTCCATCAGGACCTGGACCACCAGACACAGGGACAGTCGTTTTCCTCAAACCATCGCACTCCTGAACACACATGTTGAACTTTAAAAAAAAATGTATCAATGTACATGTGTTGTACACCACACTAATTCCTGTTCAGGCACCTTGAGAGAAGCTCTGCAGTTTTGTTGTACTTGAGACAATGAAAAATAAAGCTTCATTCATTCATTCATTCATTCATAAACATATCTAACTTTAAAGATCCTTCCTATTGCAGTTTGATTCAGTACAAATGAATGAAATTCCTCTTTTTTTTGCAACTTTCGCAAGAACTTTTAGAGTCAACCAGGTCCGTCTGTTAGCAAAATATCTCGTGAACCACTGGACAAATTTTTATAAAAGCTACAGAAAGTAATTACTGGATGTACCCAAATGATTCGTTTTTGGAGTCAATCCAATTCAAGTTGTTCTCCACAGCTAGTCAACATTATCCAACACAAAATGGCTCAGTCACTTTTACAGATACTGGGTGAAAATATAACGTGGTAGTAGCTGGGAGTCCCCCTCAACAAATACGGTACTATGAGTGTGACACCTTGCAGTATTGCATATATTGTTATTTTTAGGGTTTGACCCAAACTGTTACAGCTCTGCCATTCATGAACATAAAGCTCTGGTATGAAAGATGGTGGGGGATATGCATTCCTTCAAGGATCGCTAGACTTTTAATTCAGAGTGCTTTTGCCAGAACGTTAGTTGGAATATAAAAAGGGTTATTAGCACATTACTCCCATCTTAACTTTTCTTCCATTCTCCCATTTAGAGACTTGATTTAAAGCTTGAATGGCCTGACTCGCTCCAGTGTTGTTGAGATTCTTACAGAATCCACTTCAGATGGACTCTTAAGGTCACACGTTAAAGGTCTTCTCAACATAACGAGGTTCAAATTTGAATTATGGCGCCTTCAGTTATCAATCATAGTCCTGTTCTCTCAAAATCATCTCACTTATAACGATGTCCTGCTTTAAACGCAGACTGAAAATACGACCTTTCTACCAAACGTTTAGTTCAATTTGATTGTTTTCTAATGAGTATTATTATTTTATTTGCTTGTGGTCTGAAATGTTTAATATATTTGTTTTATTTCTGATGTAATAATCTGTACTCATTTTGGCTCTTATCTGTTTTAGGTGCGTTGACTTTGTACCCTTGTATGTTTACGTTTATTAAATGTGTTCATTTAAAAAAAATATACAATACAAAACAATCCCATAAGTGATAATGTACAAAATATATATATATATAAAAAAAAGAAAGGTAGCAGAAAGAAGAAAAAATCTTATTATATCTGCCCCTTTTTTTCAAACAATCAGTTCAAACAATAATAATCTTCCAGTAACACCGTCACTGTCCTGGACTGGTTCAAATCTTTCCTCTCCAATAGGCTGGAATGTGTTAGTCTTGGCAATGCCACGTCCCAGACAGTCTGTGTCTCCTGTGGTGTCCCTCAGGGGTCAGTTCTGGGGCCCCTGCTGTTTTCCCTTTACATGCTGCCTTTAGGTCAAATTATTAATCAGTTCAACATTTCTTTTCACTGTTATGCCGACGATACACAGCTTTACATCAGGACTGGAGCATCCTCATCTTCCACCTTGTCATCTCCATCTTCACTCACTGCCCTCTCTGCCTGCCTGGAGGCAATTAGGGCATGGATGAATCAGAACTTTCTTCAATTAAACTGCTCCAAGACTGAGGCCATACTGATTGGCACCCCTCACCAGGTACAAACATCTCCTATAACAACACTTTCCTTTTCTGGACAAGACATCCCCCTCTCCACCTCTGTTACTAATCTTGGAATAAAAATGGACTCCAATCTTACATTTGAAAATCACATTAAGCTTCTGTTTAAAACTTGCTTCTTCCATCTTCGAAACATCTCCAGACTTCGCCCATCCCTAACTTTTTCCGATGCTGAGAAGCTCGTCCATGCTTTTGTCTCCTCCAGGCTCGACTACTGCAACTCCCTGTTTATTGGAATCCCTGGCAAAAACCTTCAGAAACTTCAATATATTCAAAACAGTGCAGCAAGGATCTTGTTGAGAGTTCGTAAATTTGAACATATTACGCCCATTCTCCATAACCTTCATTGGCTTCCTGTCGCCTACAGAATTCAGTACAAAACTGCTCTCATTACACATCAATGCTTACATGGAGCTTCACCAGATTATCTGAAGGATATTCTTATTCCATACTCATCCACCCGGTCGCTGCGGTCACAGAACAGTAATCTCCTTCACATTCCGAGAACCAAATTAAGGACCATGGGAGACCGGGCTTTCAGTGTGGCTGCCCCCCGCCTGTGGAACTCTCTTCCTGACTGTCTGAGAGCCCCACAGTCTGTGGTTGACTTTAAGAGCGGCTTGAAGACCTTTCTTTTCAACCGAGCATACTCTACCTCCTCATGATTCTACTTTTGATCTTAGTTGATACTGTTATTGATTTTACTTGTTTTATTACTTGTTTTATTGACATTTAATTCTGTTGCACTTTGTAGCACTTTGAGATTTTCATTAATGAAAAGTGCGTTATAAATTGAATTCATTATTATTATTATTATTAAAAAAGGCGTTCAATACAGAACAACTGGACTTTATTTGTAACAAACAAGACGTTTCGTTTTTGTAACGTTGTTTGTTACAAATAAAGTCCAGTTGTTCTGTATTGAACGCCTTTTTTGATTTTATCATGTCCTGGACAACTGAGTATCTTCACCAGCATATTATTATTATTATTATTAACAGAACAAAATGAATAACTCTTTCTAATTTTCGAACTAATACAATACACATTACGCTACTTCAATATTNAGCTTTGGGTTATGACCGAAAGAACAAGATCTCGGATACAAGCGGCTGAAATGAGTTTTCTCCGCAGGGTGGCTGGACTCTCCCTTAGAGATAGGGTGAGAAGCTCAGTCATCCGGGAGGGACTCGGAGTAGAGCCGCTGCTTCTCCACATCGAGAGGAGCCAGTTGAGGTGGCTCGGGCATCTGGTTAGGATGCCTCCTGGACGCCTCCCTGGTGAGGTGTTCCGGGCATGTCCCACCGGGAGGAGACCCAGAGGAAGACCCAGGACGCGCTGGAGGGACTATGTTTCTCGGCTGGCCTGGGAACGCCTTGGGATTCCCCCGGAGGAGCTGCTCCAAGTGGCTGGGGAGAGGGAAGTCTGGGCCTCCCTACTTAGGCTGCTACCCCCGCGACCCGACCCCGGATAAGCGGAAGAAGATGGATGGATGGATTTAAAGGTAATGCATTATTCTGAGCCCTATACATAACTGATAAAATATTATAATCTACCAAATCATGGAACTTCAATAACTTCAGTTGATAAAATAATGTGCTTGATGGATGACAGTAATGTTTTCTAGTGATAATTCTTACAGCTCTTTTCTGTAAAACAAAAATAGGCTTTGTAATTGTTTTACACGCTTTCCCCCAAACATCAATACAATAAATTGTGGAACAATTATTGTGTTATACAACAAATACAGAGCTTTATCATTTAATAAGTCCCTAACTTTGTACAGTACTGCAATAGATTTAGCTACTTTTATTCCTACAGAATTTATGTGTTGTTTCTATGTCAGTTTGTCAAACAAAAAAATGTGGTATCATCTGCAAAAAGGACACATTTAAGGAGTCTTGAGACATTTACCAAGTCATTCACATATAAAATAAGATAGCTTTGGTCCAAGTACAGAGCCTTGAGGAATGCCCCATGTGATATTACAGAGGTCAGATCTTACACCATTTATTTGTACAAATTGTTTCCTATCTTTCAAATAGCTAGATACCCACTGTAATTCTGGTCCTCTAATACCATATTTGTTCAATTTTTCAAGGAGAATAGTGTGATCAATAGTATTGAATGCTTTTTTAAAATCAACAAAAATACTGACACAATATTGTTTTTGATCGACAGCAGTAGTTATTTGTTCCATTAATTCCATGAGATGACACAGATGACACAAGAGACACACACACACGGGTCCTCTCAGGCGAACCTCTGCCCATCTTTACTTCAAGGAGAATCAGACTCTTCTTACTAACCAGTCGTCATTTAACCTCTTTGCTAAATGTTCCTCCAGCTTTTTCACATTCAGACCACTTCCTGCGGTCATTCACAATGAAGCTGTCGAGGTGACAAACTGACCTTTGACCCCCCCCATGTGAACTCACTCTGTAAGAAGTCCCACCAGAGAATGTGCTTTTATCAGAGGCTCTGTGGCTTTAATGTTGATTCTACGTTTATGAGAATATTTTATTGAGTCTTAACTTTTACATCCGTCTTCAGTTGATCCAAAATGTTGCTGCCAGCGTATTAAGTCAAAGTCAAAGTCAAAGTCAACTTTATTGTCAGATCTGCAATATGTACAGTGCAGGACATACACAGGACCGAAATTGCGTTTCTCTCAGTCCCTCGGTGCAACAGTAAACATCTAAACATTG
>JBBPBX010032844.1:0-15577 GCA_038048925.1 Garcialebias charrua
TAATAATAATAATAATAATAATAATAATAATAATAATAATAATAATAATAATAATGACTAATAATACTGACATTCCCTGAGTGTAAAACAAAGTACACTAATTATATTTCTCATTTTGCAATCGACTCGATGTACACACTCGCCTCTTCAGGGGACGTGAACACTCGTGTAGTTCCATCATGCGTGATCTTCAGCCGGGCCGGGTGGAGCAGGCCGAACCGAACGCCCTGGACGCCGCGAAGTCTGCGGCGACAATCAGTGAAGGCGGCCCGCGCGCGAGCCGTTCTGGCAGTGTAGTCGGGGAACACAAAGATATTTGTACCGTTCACTTTGATCTGCTGCTGCTCCTTCGCCTTCGCCAGGATTTTCACACAGTCCGTGTGGTAGTGTAGCTTAGCCACAATTGGACGGGGCCGCTCGCCTGCCTTCGGTTTGGGTACTGGGATGCGGTGAGCGTGGTCCAGCAGCGGGTCCTCCTCGAAGCCGAAGGCCTCCTTTAGCATCCGGGAGACCGCAGCCGTTGTAGCCGATGAAGGGTCATCCTCCGGGACACCGATAATCCGGATGTTCTGACGTCGGGACCGGGATTCAAAATCGTCACATTTATCCTCCAGCTGTGCCACCGTCTTCGTGAGGCTCTCGACTTTTTTCTGGAGGCTAACGATGTCATCTGTGCAGGTGGAGACTGACTTCTCCACCTCTGCTACCGTTAGCTTTAGCCCCGTGAAGTTCTCCTGCACTGTAGCTAGCCCCGATGATAGCTCCTTTTTGAGGGCTAACAGCTCGGCGTTGATCGACAAGAGACTTTCACCCAGAGCGGCTTGGAATTCTGCTTTAATTATAGCAGCAAAGTCCTCTCGGAGAGCCACCAGCAGCTCCTGTTTGAGGCTGCCGACGTCACAAACTGTAGCGGTAGCTGCTGCATCAGACGGAGGAGGTGACCCAGGATAGCTCGAGGTTCCGCCACGAGTAGTAGGCCGCAGGTGAGCTTGGATCGAACTTACTCCTTTAGCTTCTTTAGCAGGCTTTGGTGGCATTTTGGCGATCGAACAGGAGATATGCGTAGAATGTGTAAGTTGTCTATTGTTTGCGGTCAAAATCGGAAGAAAGTGCCAGGCATTAGTTGGAAAACAGGCCAGTTCCGCAGGAGCGCACCTAAACACAACTTATCCCACCGCCATTCAACCGGAAGTCCCAGGTGGAGGCGATTTCTGAGAATCGCAAGCCACCTGAGGCTGGGACTCGTCAGCGTGGTGGGTACGACCTTGCAAAAGACTCATAGCATGGATCAGAGGAATGTTTCCCACAATTAGGCCATTTTGGAACCGGATCGTCCAGATGGACTTCAAGGCTGAAAGGAAAAAAATATGTCTGCCTGAAGAAAATCAACAATCAAGCTTATCTGAATCTGACTCCCTGCCAGCCTTGGAAATGGGCTGACTATCAAATTTCTCCTGGGTCATGAGTACCCAAGGATAACAAGCTTCATCTATCCCCCCCTCCCCCCATCCCCACCCGGAGAACTTTCTGTGCAAGCTTATCAGAACTGCTGGCTGAACAACATCATCAGAACTGTGGCTGATCTGAAAAAGGCTCATGGACAAATCTCACCACCTCGACCTCAAATGCATATGTAATCTGTTTTTAATTGTGCTTGCTGGTAGAGTTTTTTGATGTCTCAAATCGTGTCCTGATAGACAAGATGCGAAAGATCTTTTTTGTAATACCACTATCCACCCTCATGGTTCATCCCTCTTTTCATATCTAAGATTATTATTCTGATAAGGAACAAAATGGCCGCGCTGATTCTAGCTGCAGCTTCACACACAGTCCATCTTTCAGACGACTGTGCGTACATATTCCCGTTGTACCTCGGTGCAATGTCAATAAAGATTACTCTGACTCTCTCTGACTCTCAACAGACATCTGGGGACAAAGGAGACCAGTTTCTCAAGTTTAGAAATAGGAATGCTCTCCCATTCATGTCTAATACAGGCCTCTAACTGTACAATCGTCTTGGGCCTTCTTTGTCGCACCTTCCTCTTTATGATGCACACAATGAAGAAGGCAAGATGGCCGCGCTCAGACCAGCCGCAGCTTCATGGGCTTCCAGAACATCCCCAGTTTTTAGTAGTTTTAATAGTGTTTTTGTACCTGACTCTGCGCGTTTTTTGCGGGTGAATTATAGCCGAACTGAGCTGTTGAGAATTGGAGCGGATTTACCACAAGGCACGGCTGAAATCAGCAACGAACTCAAATCAGAGCTCGGAAGATTGGATCTGCTTAGATCATCTTTCTGGAAGCAGATGCGCGGAGGAAAGAAAAGAAAGCGGTGCTCTCGAGGGAAAAAGCGTGGCTGTCGAGCAGGAATTATGACGAGACTGCGGGCAGACGCTAAAACCGGGAGACCGCCGATGCCGGCTCTTTTCCTGTCCAACGTGCGTTCGCTCGACAACAAGATGGATTTGCTTCGTCTGAGAGTAACAACGTCGGAGGAGATGAGGAGATGTTCGGTGCTTTGTCTCACGGAAACATGGATCAATGAAGACACTCCTGACTCTGTTTATGAGTTGGATAATAAGCTATTTTTCAGAACGGACCGGTGCATCGAGACTACGGGGAAAACGCGAGGCGGAGGCGTCTGCATTTACGTTAACAAAGACTGGTGCACGAACTGTGCCGTTATCAGCAGGATCTGCTCAGCTGCTGTGGAGCTTTTAACAATAAGATGTCGGCCACATTATCTTCCCCGCGACTATTCAGCGATAATAATAAGCAATGTTTACATAGCACCCGATGCTAATGCCAACGACGCCCAGGGAGAAATTCATGACTTACTCACCTCGCTGCAGTGTAAATATCCTGAGGGGTTTTTCATTGTTTCCGGGGACTTCAATCACGTAGATTTACGTGTCATTCTTCCAACCTTCAATCAGCACGTTTTCACAGCAACACGAGGAAATAAGACACTAGACCAGGTCTACACGAATGTGAAGGGGGCGTACACGGCGAAACCACGCCCACCGCTCGGGGCTTCCGACCATCGCTCCCTGCTATTGGTCCCTAGACAGCTCCCCCCACTCAGACGTCACAAGCCGGAACAAAGAGTGATCACATCGTGGCGCCAAGATAGTTCCCCCATGCTAAGAGACTGCTTTGAAAACACAAACTGGTCTGTCTTCAAAGAGGCAGCTACGAATGGAAGTTCAGTTGACCTGGAACTTTATGCTTCCTCAGTCCTGGGTTACATCAGTACATGTGCTGAAAATGTATCCATAAGAAAGTGTGTTAAATTTTACCCCAATCAAAAACCCTGGCTAAATAAGGATGTCCGCACCCTGCTGGCAGCCAGGGACACTGCATTCAAGTCTAAAGATACTGAGGAGTTGAGAAAGTGCAGGAGAGAACTGGATGATGGCATAAAGAAGGCCAAAGCCGCGTATGCACAGAGGATCGAGGGACAGTTCACCTCACATGATCCACGGAGCATGTGGCAGGGCATCAAATGCTTAACAGACTACAAGGGCAAAAGCAAACAATGCCCCAGGGACCCATCCCTGCCTGATGCCCTCAATAAGTTTTATGCACGTTTTGATGATCCAAACAGACCAACTAGCACCAGACTCAACTCATCACCAGACGAGGAGCACCTCAAAGTGACCGCAGCAGAAGTGAGAGGTAGTCTCAGAAGGATCAACCCTCATAAAGCTACGGGTCCAGACAACATCCCAGGGAAAGTTCTGAAGGAATGTGCGGACCAGCTCTGTGAGGTGCTGGCTGACATCTTCACCACCTCACTTTCACTGGAGTCAGTTCCCACCTGCCTGAAGACTGCCACCATCATCCCAGTCCCAAAAAGCTCCACAGTGACTGGTCTGAATGACTATAGACCGGTGGCTCTCACCCCGATAGTCGCTAAATGTTTTGAGAAACTGGTCATGTCCCACATCAAGACAGCCGTCAACATCAGCGAGGACCCTCATCAATATGCATACCGTGAGAACCGATCAACAGAGGACGCCATCTCCTCTGTGGTCCACACTGCTCTCACCCACCTGGATCAGAAGGACTCATACGTGCGTCTGCTCTTTGTGGACTTCACATCTGCCTTCAACACCATGATCCCCCAAACTCTGATAGACAAACTATCTACACTTGGACTAAGCCCCTCTATTTGTAACTGGGTCTTAGACTTCTTAACAAACAGACCACAGTCCGTGAAGATCCACAACTTCTCCTCTTCCACCATCACCCTCAGCACTGGCTCTCCTCAAGGATGTGTGCTGAGCCCTCTTCTGTTCACTCTGCTCACATATGATTGTACAGCCACACTTCCAGGCTGTCATATTGTTAAGTTTGCAGATGATACAGCTGTGGTGGGATGCATCACAGATAATGATGAATCCAGCTACAGACAGGAGGTGGAACATCTGGAGAGCTGGTGCAAAGAGAACAACCTTCACATGAATGTGAAGAAGACGAAGGAGATGATTGTGGACTTCAGAAGGAACAAACACACCCACACCCCACTGTATATAGGTGGATCTGCGGTGGAGGTGGTCTCCAGTTACAAGTACCTGGGTGTACACTTGAATGATAACCTCAGCTGGAGCAATAACACCACCAGCCTGATCAAGAAAGGTCATCAGAGACTCTACTTCCTCAGACGGCTGAGACGAGCCGGTCTGAGAAGCTCAGTCCTCACCTCGTTCTACAGGTGTGCAGTGGAGAGCGTCCTGTGCTCCAGCATCAACGTGTGGCATGGAGGCTGCACAGTTGCAGAGAGGAAAGCTCTACAAAGAGTGGTGAAGGCTGCACAGAAGTCTGTGGGAGTCAGTCTCCCCACCATCACAGACATCTACACCTCCAGATGCAGAAAAAGAGCCACCTGCATCATGAAAGACCTCACTCACCCAGCACACTCACTCTTTGCACCACTCCCCTCGGGACGGAGGTTGAGGAGCATCAAATGTAGAACCACTAGACTGAGGAACAGCTTCTACCCTGAGGCTGTCAGACTCATGAATAAATAAATAATAAGAATAAACACTGCAAAATGTCACATCATGCTGATACTGATCTGTTTCTTGTTGCTGCGTTCATCTGTGACTATCTGCGTTCATCTGTGACCATCTGCTCATGTTCGTGCTGCTGTTTATAATGATGTTTTTCTACTACATTAGGGCTTAGTGTATTACTAGCTGATGTCTCTCTTAGTTAATCCTAGATGTTATTATTGTTTTTCTCTTGCATTTGTTGTTGGATGTAACTGGGACCCTGTGTACATAATCTCGTTTTCAACACATGTACTACATGCGGTGCAAATGACAATAAATTCTCTCTGACTCTGACTCTGACTCTGACAATGTTCTCTATAGGTGAAAGATCTGGACTGCAGGCTGGACATTTCAGTACCGGATCCTTCTTCTACGTAGCCACGATGACTGTCAAATCTACTTCCCCCTAAGAAACAATGGTACATGCTCTATTCAACCTCTGACATCAGGGACTGGATGGCTTTACATTTCTTAAGTTTTAATGATAAGAAGTCTGAAGCCTCTGCCCTTCACACAGCTCTCACACATCTGGACACGAAGGACTCCTATGTTAGAATGCTGTTCATCGACTTCAGCTCGGCATTCAACACCATCATCCCCCAACAGCTCATCCTTAAACTGGACAGTCTGGGGCTGAACACCTCAATGTGTAACTGGCTGCTAGACTTCCTGACCGGGAGACCACAGACAGTGCGGGTCGGGAGTAACACATCTAGCACCATCACATTGAACACAGGGGCCCCACAAGGATGTGTGCTGAGCCCCCTTCTATTCACCCTGCTAACACACGACTGCACACCATCGTACAGCTCCAACCACTTCATCAAGTTTGCGGACGACACAACAGTGGTGGGTCTCATCAGCAACAACGATGAGACGGACTACAGGAACGAGGTGAGCCGCCTGGCCTTGTGGTGCGGACACAACAATCTCACTCTCAACGTGGAGAAGACAAAGGAGATTGTTGTGGACTTCAGGAAGAGGGATGCCCAACATGCCCCTCTGACCATCAACAGCACCGCAGTGGAGAGAGTAGACAGCACCAAGTTCCTGGGAGTGCACGTCTCAAAGGACCTGTCCTGGAGCAGGAACACTGCAGCACTGGCAAAGAAGGCTCACCAGCGTCTCTACTTTCTCCGCAAGCTGAAAAGGGCTGGAGCTTCAACCCCCATCATGTGCACCTTCTACAGAGGTGCCATAGAAAGTGTCCTGACCAGCTGCATCACTGTGTGGTTTGGTGCATGTACTGCATCCTGCCGCAAGAGCCTCCAGCGCATTGTGAGAGCAGCTGAGAAGATCGTGGGCACCTCCTTGCCCTCACTGCAGGACTTACACAGCAAACGCCTCACTCGGAAAGCCCACTGCATGGCAGGTGATCCCACACACCCACTACACAGCTGCTTCAGACTGCTGCCATCAGGGAGGAGACTGAGGAGTCTCCAGGCTCGAACCAGCAGACTGAGAGACAGCTCTGTTCATCAGGCAGTCAGGATGCTAAACACTCTGCCTGCTCTGCCCCCCCTCCCATTTGAACTGCCTTAACACTAAAACTTTCTCACACATTACCACACAACACAAAGATTTTAACACTGGACTCTGTGTCATCAAACGGGTTATTCACTAAACTCTCGGTCATGTGCTCATACAGTTTGCACTACTTCTCATACTTGCACTAATGTTTGTATTACATCACTGCCTATAGTCATAATACTGTTTACATTCTCTGTTTACATTTATTAATACTGTTACTTTTATTACTACTGCTTACATTTAATTACTACTGTTTACATTTACACTACTCTAATATCTACACCACTGCTGATACATATACAGTGTGCTCTGAACGGTCTTATTTAGGGATGCCCAATGTGCCTTACTGCATATGCCACTTTTTGCCTCTATAACAACATCAACTACTACCTCATACATATACTGTGTACATTAACTCATACGCTGCTTTGCCACTTTGCAAATGTCAATGCTAGAAACCTTTAGTTTATTTTAGTTATACTTTTTATACTCTTTTTTATACTAGTATGCAAAAACTCAGGACAGTATTATGTTCATTAAATGTTTAATGTTTTAGTTTTAGAGTTGGTGTAAATTTTCATACTCTTATACCACTATGCAAAAACTCAGGACAGTGTTAGTTTTACTATTTTATGCTTATGTCTATTATTATATGTTTCAGTGTTTCAATGTTTAGATGTTTACTGTTGCACCGAGGGACTGAGAGAAACGCAATTTCGGTCCTGTGTATGTCCTGTACTGTACATATTGCAGATCTGACAATAAAGTTGACTTTGACTTTGATATTGTTCCTTCCCAGTGACACAATCTCGAACACTGTATCGACCTTTCTGCTCTAGCCCGGTCTGAAAAACAAAAAGTCACAAATCTGTGAGTGATAATGGATCCTTCCATGAAACTCAATAGCCATGATTGTTAAATCCTGTTTTTTCCAGCTGAGGCGACTGTCTAAGCTGAAGCCCATATTATCCAAAAATAACCTGGAGCCAATAATACATGGATTTATTACATTTAGGCTTGATTACCGTACTGCAATTCACTCCTGTTTGGTATCAGTCAGACCACCATTGCGCGACTACAACTGGTCCAGAATGCAACAGTCCGATTTTTAACCAGTACAGGCAAAAGTGAGCACATTACACCAGTCTTGGCCTCCCTGCACTGGCTACCGGTTCATCTTTGAATCCAGTTAAAATTCTCCTCCATGTCTACAAATTTACACCTCTAGATGCAGGAAAAGAGCCACCTGTATCATGAAAGACCTCACTCATCCAGCACACTCACTCTTTGCCCCACTCCCCTCAGGACGGAGGTTGAGGAGCATCAAGTGTAGAACCACTAGACTGAGGAACAGCTTCTACCCTGAGGCTGTTAGACTCATGAATAAATAAAAATAAAATTAAAATAAACACTGCAAAATATCACATCATGGTGATGCTGATATGTTTTCTTGTTGCTGTGTTCATCTGTGACCATCTGTGACCATCTGCTCATACAAACTCATGTTCGTGCTGCTGTTTATTCCCACTATATTAGGCTTAGTGTATTACTAGTTGATGTTTTTCTTAGTTAGTTCTCGATGTTATTACTGTTTTTCTCTTTCATTTGTTGTTGGATGTAACTGGGACCTCGTGTACATAATCTCGTTTTCATCTCATGTACCACATGCGGTGCAAATGACAATAAAGACTCTCTGACTCTGACTCTGACTCTGACTCTGACTCTGACTCTGACAAATTGCTGAACAATCTCGCCCCCCCTATCTCTCTGATTTGATACACCCATATGCCCCACCACGTGCTCTGAGGTCAACGGACCAGTTCCAGGGACTCGTCTTAAACGCAGAGGTGACAGGGCTTTCTCTGTAGCAGGCCCAAGACTCTGGAACGCGTTGCATCTGCTCGTCAGACAGACCCCCTCCCTCTCGGTTTTCAAATCCCATCTAAAGACCCATTACTATTCTGTTGCTTTCAACACCAGCTGATCTGTGTTTGGTCGTTTTATTTATGATCTGCAATGTTCTTATGTCTATTTTTTGTACTTCATTGTTGTGTGTTGCCTGTTGTTTGTTTGTACAGCACTTTGGTTGACCTTATCGCTGTTTAAAATGCTCTATAAATAAAATGGTATGATATGCTGTTGTGATTGCTGCAGAATGTGGTCTGGCATTATCTTGTTGAAAAATGCAGGGTCTTCCCTGAAAGAGATGACGTCTAGATGGAGCATATGTTGTTCTAGAACCTGAACATAGTTCTCTGCATTAATGGTGCCTTTCCAGACATGCAAGCTGCCCATGCCACAAGCGCTCATGCAACCCCATACCATCAGTGATGCAGGCTTCTGAACGGAGCGTTGATAACAACTTGGGCTATCCTTGTCCTCTCTGGTCCGGATGACATGGCGTCCCAGTGTTCCATAAAGAACTTCAAATCGTGACTCATCTGACACAGAACAGTCTTCCATTTTGCCACACTCCATTTTAAATGACCCCTGGCCCAGTGCAAACGTCTGAGCTTGTGGAGCTTGCTTAGAAATGGCTTCCTCTTTGCACTGTAGAGTTTCAGATGCACGGTGGATTGTGTTCACTGACAATGCTTTCTGGAAGTATTCCTGAGCCCATTCTGTTATTTCCTTGACAGTGGCATTCCTGTTTGAGGTGCAGTGACGTTTAAGGGCCCGGAGATCACGAGCATCCAGTAGAGTTTTACGGCCTTGACCCTTACGCACAGCGATTGTTCCAGATTCTCTGAATCTTTTGATGATGTTATGCACGGTTGATGATGATAACTTAAAAGTCTTTGCTATTTTACGCTGGGTAACACCATTCTGGTATTGCTGCACTATCTTTCTGCGCAACAATGGTGGAATTGGTGATCCTCTTACCATCTTGGCTTCTGAGAGACACTGACACTCTGAGAAGCTCTTTTTATACCCAATCATGTTGTCAATTGACCTAATTAGTGTTAATTGGTCTTCCAGCTGTTCATTATATGCTCAGTTTCCTTTTTCCAGCCACTTATTGCTACTTGTCCCAATTTTTTTGGGATATGTTGACACTGGGAAATTTAAATCAACATATTTTTCCTTTAAAATGTTACATAGATTGAACTTTTGATCTGTCATCTATGTTCTATTACAAATAAAATATTGACATTTGCCATCTCCACATCATTGCATTCAGTTTTTATTCACAATTTGTTTAGGGTCACAACTTATTTCAAAGTCAAAGTCAAAGTCAACTTTATTGTCAGATCTGCAATATGTACTGTACAGGACATACACAGGACCGAAATTGCGTTTCTCTCAGTCCCTCGGTGCAACAGTAAACATCTAAACATTGAAACACTGAAACATATAATAATAGACATAAGCATAAAATAGTAAAACTAACACTGTCCTGAGTTTTTTGCATAGTGGTATAAGAGTATGAAAATTTACACCAACTCTAAAACTAAAACATTAAACATTTAATGAACATAATACTGTCCTGAGTTTTTGCATACTAGTATAAAAAAAAGAGTATAAAAAGTATAACTAAAATAAACTAAAGGTTTCTAGCATTGACATTTGCAAAGTGGCAAAGCAGCGTATGAGTTAATGTACACAGTATATGTATGAGGTAGTAGTTGATGTTGTTATAGAGGCAAAAAGTGGCATATGCAGTAAGGCACATTGGGCATCCCTAAGTAAGACCGTTCAGAGCACACTGTATATGTATCAGCAGTGGTGTAGATATTAGAGTAGTGTAAATGTAAACAGTAGTAATTACATGTAAGCAGTAGTAAAAAAAGTAAACAGTATTAATAAATGTAAACAGAGAATGTAAACAGTATTATGATTATAGGCAGTGATGTAATACAAACATTAGTGCAAGTATGAGAAGTAGTGCAAACTGTATGAGCACATGACCGAGAGTTTAGTGAATAACCCGTTTGATGACACAGAGTCCAGTGTTAAAATCTTTGTGTTTGTGGTAATGTGTGAGAAAGTTTTAGTGTTAAGGCAGTTCAAATGGGAGGGGGGGCAGAGCAGGCAGAGTGTTTAGCATCCTGACTGCCTGATGAACAGAGCTGTCTCTCAGTCTGCTGGTTCGAGCCTGGAGACTCCTCAGTCTCCTCCCTGATGGCAGCAGTCTGAAGCAGCTGTGTAGTGGGTGTGTGGGATCACCTGCCATGCAGTGGGCTTTCCGAGTGAGGCGTTTGCTGTGTAAGTCCTGCAGTGAGGGGAAGGAGGTGCCGACTATCTTCTCAGCTGCTCTCACAATGCGCTGGAGGCTCTTGCGGCAGGATGCAGTACATGCACCAAACCACACAGTGATGCAGCTGGTCAGGACACTTTCTATGGCACCTCTGTAGAAGGTGCTCATGATGGGGGTTGAAGCTCCAGCCCTTTTCAGCTTGCGGAGAAAGTAGAGACGCTGGTGAGCCTTCTTTGCCAGTGCTGCAGTGTTCCTGCTCCAGGACAGGTCCTTCGAGACGTGCACTCCCAGGAACTTGGTGCTGTCTACTCTCTCCACTGCGGTGCTGTTGATGGTCAGAGGGGCATGCTGGGCATCCCTCTTCCTGAAGTCCACAACAATCTCCTTTGTCTTCTCCACGTTGAGAGTGAGATTGTTGTGTCCGCACCACAAGGCCAGGCGGCTCACCTCGTTCCTGTAGTCCGTCTCATCGTTGTTGCTGATGAGACCCACCACTGTTGTGTCGTCCGCAAACTTTGGTATTTGGAATCTGGTTTGTATTTAACTTGGAAAGATAGTCTGCTAGCATAAAAGAAATCTCTCTGTAAAGCTAAAACTTTACATTATTCATTTTTAATAAACGAGAATAAAAATAACCCTAGGTTTCTATTCAGTACTATAGCTAAACTAATTAAAAGTCCCATCTCTGTTGAAGCATGTATCCCTACAACTATAGGCAATGATGACATCATGAGATTCTTTAGAAATAAAATTAATTTCAATTAGAGAGAAAATTCAAACCATCCTTCTTTCTACTACCCTTGGTCCCCTGTCAAATGATGCAGCTTTAGATATTACCTGATTTGCGTTTGGACCGTTTTTGTCCTGTTGAACTCTCTGAATTGTCAAAATTAATAGCCTCATCCAAACCATCCACATGTCTGCTAGATCCCATCACAATCAGACTGTTTAAAGAGGTATTTCCCCTAATTGATGTCCACATTCTTGAGCTACTTATTTTTTCTTTAATGAATGGTTACGTACCACAGCATTTTAAGGTTGCTGTAATTAAACCTTTACTTAACCAGTCTGACCTTGATTCAGAAATTCTGGCCAATTATAGACCTATATCTAACCTAACTTTCATCTAAAGAATTCTAGAGAAAATTGTTGCCAGTGAACGTCTACAAATAAATAATCTGTTTGAAGAGTTTCGGTCAGGATTTAGAGCTCATCATAGCGCACAGAAACTGAAAGTTATGCGCCATAACTCATGTTCCCTGAAGGAAGGGAACAAGGTGCAACATAAATTGATGGAGGATTTTTAAACACCTTCACCTTCAACACGAACCACACAAGAAGAGAGACAAGAATTAATTTTCAGAGCAGCAGACTTTGAAAATGGGAGATCACCTCAAGACACTTTGAAACATGTTTCAAAAGTGTTTGAGATCAAATCCGAATTGGAAAGTGCGTACTGGCTTTTTATTCTCTCAAAGGTTGGACAATGATGAGTAACAGGAAGACAGTTTCAGATAGCACATGGGAAACGTGGCAGTGTCAAAACAAACAATAACGTAATGTCAAAACCTTATCTGTGATTAAAACGTGAGTGTGGCAATGCCAAAACAAACAATAACGTAATGTCAAAACCTTATCTGTGATTAAAACATGAGCTGGCCTAATCAGTGTTTTTGTTCTGTGTGCAGGAAGCAACAAGTTGTGTTCTTCAGAGATGTTTTGTTTCATACAGAAATACTTTTAGTAAAGCAAACTGGTTAATTTAACTGGTTAAAAAAAAAATAATTCAGACTGGTTAAGTAAAGGTTTAATTACAGATTTTTCTACCTGGATTATTGAGCATGCATCAGAGTAAACTGGTTAATTATTCATCAGAATACATTAAAGTAATAAGTTTTAAATGATCAATGTTTGAATTCTCTAACATCTCCGTCCTCTTTATCATTTAAACTGGTTACAACTTAATCAGATGAACAGTTAAAAATAATGTTTGTAAAAGATGTGGGAAACGATCATTGAGGCGCACAGCAAAAATGAGTTCTTTATGAACTAAGGTCCTTTATGGACTCAAACCAAAAGAAAAACAACAAAAAATGAGAAAAAGAATATTGTCAGGATTGGAGTGCAGATTCTCAGCAGGAGGTGCCACCATGGTCCGGAGGTGAACCATGACCATGGGTTGAAAAGGGTCTGTTCCTTTAGACCCACTCTCAACATATTTTTTGAGTTCGCTCAGATCGTGCAAAGCATCGTGGATGTCTCCTCCTGTTCCTGATTCATCTGGGATGTAGGTACAGCACGATTCGCCAATAATTTTACACACGCCTCCTTTTGATGCAGTCAGCAGGTCGAGAACGACTCGGTTTTGTAGGATCATCTCCCTCATTGCTTTCAGCTCTCCAATAGTTCCATTTGCCAATTTGTAGGTGTCATTGATGAGGCGGAGGAGGGCATACCTGTTGATTTCAACGTGGCTTCGTACCTCACCGACTCCCACCCCTGGGAAGAGGCTTTGGAAGAACTTTTCCCCTCCATTCCAGATCCTGAATTCCCATGGGACGCCGGTGCTGGTGGTGAGCCCTCCCCATCTTGTTATCTCAGGCATTGCAGAGCGTTTTGTCCTGTGAGCTGAGGGTGTCAGTGCCTTCCTCAGCACAAGCATCGGGTTGGATAGGGGGACCAAAGCACAAAGGCCCCCCCAATTAGGTGGCAATGCTGTATAGGCTCTGTGTCCACACAAGAAATACCAGTCAGTTAAAACACGAGAGCCTTTGTCACCTGGCACTGCAATGCTACAGTGGGTGGTTTCTTGTCGTCCTCTTGTTGGGTTGCTGATGTTGAAAGTCCTTTGTTCAAGGAGGTGTGTGCAATCGATGACATCTTCTGACTCGAGGCAGTTGGCGTTTTCATAATAAAATCCTGCTTTGCAGAAAACACAATGTATATAGTTCCGTGTATTTGTACGTGGATATGTGACATCACAGAATGAGTACACTTTGTCGCATAAGTTCCAGGGTACCAGACCCACCGGGATGGTTCCATTGTTGAAAACACAGAGTCCCAAAGCACCTGGCGGCAGATGTGTCATGGTGATCAGTTCAGGCAGTTTGATGGGCGTCTGGGGTAGAGACATGACATCTGCATTGATGCTACAATTTGACGTGAAGTTATGTCCCATAGTCACCATGGCTAATCATCTGTGTAGGTCTGTGTGCATACCCTTCACTTCATCAGACAGTGGTTTCGTGTAGTCTCGTTTTGCCCAGCTGCCTGTTCCTGGGTGGGTGCTTAGTCCATATAGGCACGCTTGTTGTTCTGTGGGCACAGTAGCAGGTTGCAAACCTGAATTGTAGGTGGCATAGGGTAGATGAGCACAGACATAGCAGTTAGTAGTTTTTCCTTCATAAGCAGTTTTGTTCATCAGTTGCCACCATAGGTTGGTGCTGTAGTCATGGGGGTGTTCAGATCTCAGCAGATCGGTGATATCGCCGTTCACTATGTAACTTGCTCCCATCACAACACAACAAAGAGCCCACCTGACCTGTGATGCTCCCATTGTTGCTAGGTATACAGAAATACTAGAAACCCAAATTGTCCTAACAGAGCAGGGATCTTAAGTTCTTCACTGGTTTTGAGATGACGGTCACTAAAAGAACCGCCCCCTTTGTACACCCGACTTCCCCTCTGCTCCAATGACTTAAGGGTCTAGTACTTTCTGCAATTTACAGTGACTGAGATGTATCCAACTGGGTCGTTCAGCAATCTTCACAGCAGAGGGTGTACTCAGTAGTACTTGGTATGGACCTTCCCAGCGTGGACTGGCCCAAGTTTTTCTTTTGATGACTTTGATGAAGACCCAGTCACCAGGTTTTACTGTCACTTCCTGTGGGGACAGAGAATCAGAAGACAGTAAATTTGTCCTGAACACTTCTTTTTCTTTAAGTGTTTTTATCATGTAATCGGCTAAAGTTTGCTCTTCTTCTGCTTTCTGCAGGTCTGGTGAGAAGAGAGGCATCCTGTATGGTCTGCCATGGATTATTTCAAATGGAGTCAGACCATTGGGTGTTGGAGTGATTCTCATATATAACTTAACAAGGTCTAGGCATTTTGGCCATGGACGTTTTGTGTTATCCATGGTCTTTCTTAATCTGTTTTTGATTGTTCCGTTCGTCCGTTCAACCAAGCCTGCACTTTGAGGATGGTAAGCACAGTGATTTTTTAAAGTTAAGCCTAGGTGTGTAGCCATGTCCTGTATAATTTGATTAACAAAACGAGGTCCATTGTCACTGTATATGGTTTCAGGTATCCCATGTACAGGAATAATAGTTTTGCAGATGGCTTTAGCAACTGTGAGTGCATCTGCATGTTTAGAGGGGACTATTTCAACCCATTTAGAAAATGCATCGATCATTACAAGACAGTACTTGTATGGGCCACTTTGTGTTAGTTCAATAAAGTCCATGTACATTCTTTGAAATGGATAGTTAGGTGTTGGAAAAGAGCCTCTCTTAGGCCTCATGTTTCCTTGTGGGTTGTGTCTTATGCAGGTAGGACAAGTTTTGCAAAAACCTTTTAAAAACGATTCAAGGCCATAGGTGGTGAAATGTTTTTGAATTAGGTTAATCATTCCCGCTGATGACACATGGCAAAGACCATGTGACGCTACTGTGGCCGCCTTGAATAAAGATTTAGGTAGAACAGGTTTATTATTCACATGATATAAACCATTAGCATTAAGCTGTGCGCCTTTAGTTTCCCACATCTGCTTTTCCTGTTTTGGTGCAGCTTTCTG
>JBBPBX010032845.1:0-33628 GCA_038048925.1 Garcialebias charrua
TGGTGTGTCATCTGGACAGAGAATGGATGATAAGGAAACCTGGTGGTGGAATAGTGAAGTGCAGGACGCCATTCAAAGAAAGAGATTAGCCAAGAAGAAATATGACAGTGAGAGGACTGAAGAGAGGAGACAGGAATATAAGGAGATGGGACATAGAGCAAAGAGGGAAGTAGCTAAAGCAAAGCAGAGGGCGTACAATGAGTTATATGGGAGACTGGACACTAAAGAGGGCGAGAAGGACTTGTACCGATTGGCAAGACAGAGGGATCAGGCTGGAAAGGATGTGCAGCAGGTTAGGCTTATTAAAGATGGGAATGGGAATGTTCTAACAAGTGAGGAGAGTGTGATGGGAAGATGGAAGGATTACTTTGAGGAGCTAATGAATGAAGAGAATGAAAGAGAAAGAAGAGTGGAGGTAATAGAAACTGTGGACCAGGAAGTGGGAAAGATTAGTGAGGGTGAAGTCCGGAAAGCTCTGAAAAGAATGAAGAAGGGGAAGGCAGTAGGACCTGATGACATACCAGTGGAGGTTTGGAAATGTCTTGGAGAGATGGCAGTGAGGTTTTTGACTCAAATATTTAATGGAATATTTGAGGGTGAGAAAATGCCTGAAGAATGGAGAAGAAGTGTGCTGGTTCCCATTTTTAAGAACAAGGGTGATGTACAGAGTTGTAGCAACTACAGGGGAATTAAGTTGATGAGCCACACAATGAAGATCTGGGAGAGAGTTGTGGAAGCAAGACTTAGACAAGATGTGACTATCTGTGAGCAGCAGTATGGTTTCATGCCAAGAAAGAGCACCACAGATGCCATCTTTGCTTTGAGGATGTTGATAGAGAAGTACAGAGAGGGTCAGAAAGAACTCCATTGTGTGTTTGTGGATTTAGAAAAAGCATATGACAGGGTACCAAGAGAAGAGGTGTGGTATTGCATGAGGAAATCTGGAGTGGCAGAAAAGTATGTTAGACTGGTACAGGACATGTATGAGGACAGCAGGACAGTGGTGAGATGTGCTGTGGGAGTGACAGATAGCTTCAAGGTGGCGGTGGGATTGCATCAAGGATCGGCTCTGAGCCCCTTCTTGTTTGCTCTGGTGATGGACCGACTAACAGATGAGGTCAGGCAGGAATCCCCATGGACTATGATGTTTGCAGATGACATTGTGATCTGTGGTGAGAACAGGGAACAGGTGGAAGAGAACTTGGAGAGGTGGAGGTATGCTCTTGAAAGAAGAGGAATGAAAGTCAGTCGTAGTAAGACAGAGTACATGTGTGTGAATGAGAGGGAGGCCAGTGGAACAGTGAGGCTACAAGGAGCAGAGGTCACAAAGGTGCAGGACTTCAAGTACTTGGGGTCCACTGTCCAGGAAAATGGGGAATGTGGTAAAGAGGTGAAAAAGAGAGTCCAGGCAGGATGGAGTGGATGGAGAAAAGTTTCAGGAGTGATTTGTGACAAAAAGGTGTCAGCAAAGGTCAAAGGAAAAGTTTACAAGACAGTGGTGAGACCAGCTATGTTGTATGGTCTGGAGACAGTGGCATTGACAAAAAGACAGGAGAAAGAACTGGAAGTGGCAGAAATGAAGATGCTGAGGTTCTCCTTAGGAGTGACAAGGATGGATAAGATCAGGAATGAGATCATCAGAGGTACAGCACATGTTAAACAACTGGGAGATAAAGTTAGGGAGGCCAGACTGAGATGGTTTGGACATGTCCAGAGGAGGGACAGTGGTTATATTGGTAGAAGGATGTTAGAAATGCAGCTGCCAGGAAAAAGACAAAGAGGGAGACCAAAGAGGAGATATATGGATGCAGTTAGGGAGGACGTGGAGGTGGTTGGAGTGAGGACAGAGGATGCAGAGGACAGAGTGAGGTGGAGGAGGATGACTCGCTGTGGCGACCCCTGAAAAGGGAAAAGCCGAAAGAAGAAGAAGAAGAAGATGTGCATGTTAGCTTATATTACTAGCTTGAAATACTTGCAGTAGTTCATTCAAATTCATCCTGCTGCATTGTTATATCCGTCTCTCTTCAGGACTTTGTGAATATTATAATTACTTTTTCACTGTGCATGCTTTTAGTATACAGTAGTTTGTTCTTTGATTTTTAGCAAGTCAAATCTGCTCTTCTCATCCTGAGCACTTCATTGTACTGTTAACTCTGTGTTAACCTGTATAAGACAAATAAACACAAGTTGAACTTGATGGGGAGTTCCTCTCAGTTCTTGGTGAACACCGACCATGAATGGCAGAGCAGAGCAGTCATGGGCCAGAAACACATCAGGAGGTCAGATGATGCAAACCTGGAAAAAAAAACAAGTGTTCATATTTACCTACAAGTAAAAAACCAAACAGAGAACTCTTTATGAGAGTTATGCTTTAAAATAAATTAATTACATCTCAGGAAATTAAATGTTTAATTGGAGTGAAACAGTTCTGGTTTCATATTAAAGGAAACAGCAGAGAATATTTCAGAGGTGTAACAGCCCTGAAGTTACTAAGAGTTTACAAACATATTTACAGATTAGAAAACATATGTTAAAATCTGAATATTATTTTAAAAGTATGTAGTTACAAACTTTTATTAAATCACTCATCATGACTCCAACATTAAATCTACAAGTGCAGGGTGTGGAGTCGAGTGATAATCGTTTTTCTTACTGAGCTGCAGCTGCTGTTCTCCTCGCTGTTGTCTCTGCTTCTTCTCCCAAAGCCGCGGTCATGGAAGTGGAAGGGAGAATTATTCCACTGGAACAATGCAGGTACAGCTCATTTTTAACCACTGTTTGATGCTGGCTCTTGAATATTCTGAGGTTTAAAACGCCGGCTACAACCGAGTGTTAGCTTTAAGGCTAACTCGGTTAGCCACGAACTCTGGCATTAAAATATAAAAAACTAAGCGCTCTATTGTACCTGCTATTCACTGGACACAACGGCACACAACAAATCTCTCTTGTTGTACCAGTAGCTCGCAGATAATTTACCTTTTGTGTCTTTTACATGGTCTAGTTCTAGAAGCTACCGCTAACAACACCAGCAGTAGATGAGAGCCGGAAGTGAAGCGTACGGATCATATTTTAACGGAAGTACGTCACCACTACCCGTGGCATATAGCCTATTACACACTGGTAGCAGAAAAAATATCCACCGAGTGGTTTCTGAGCTATTTATCTGATAGCCTGGACCTCGCCAGGCTAAACTAACAAAACTCCGCCTTCTGTTCTCTGATTGGTCCGGTCAAAAATCGACCGGAGAAATCGTTGTCTATGGGAGAAGTCCCAGACCCTAGTACAAAGCGAAGTGAAGGACAAGGGTCTGGTTTTAACCAGGCTACTATTGACCCATTACAAGGTTGACTAGAAAGTATTTTAACTAGAGTTGACGATAAACTGAAGTTTAAATGATCAGAGCATGTTCCTTTGTTAGCTCTAATGCTCCTTTTTCAGGCAGACAACTTTTACTTAAATGTGTTTACTGCAGCTAAAATGACACATTGGTTTTGCTTTGTGTGAAATAAAAAAAGCTTTCAAAGGTATAATCATTCCTCTTTTATTATTTTTGCTTAATGTCATTTAACTCTGCATGTCATCCTGAAATTCTGATGCACAGAATCACAAGTCCAAGTGTGAACTGTGTCACAAAATAAAAGTGTATTATCTGCAGCATTGTTCATTAAAATGGCTCAACACTATTAATGTACAGTATTACAGAAAATAGGCATACTTAAAGCTGCTATATGTAACTTTTCTAACAATATATTTTTAACATATTTCTTCACTCTGTCACTAGATTGATGTTAGAGAGGTAATCTCTGAAAAAAACAAAAAAAAAATATTGTCCCCTTGCTTCTCCAGGTGGTAAATAAGCATTTCTAAAAAGAAAAAGTGACCCGCCATTTTCCAGCCAATAAAAACAAAGTTTGTAACCAGCCAATAAAAACCGAGCTTGAATTTGAATCAGCCAATAAAAACAGAGCTTGAATTTGAATTTCAACAGACCACAAGGGGGCAGAGCCATATATGGCTCTGAGGGGGAGGGATCAGAATGCTTTGCTTGTTGAAATTTTTTCTAAGTGCTGATGTTCTACAGAAACTGCAGACTTCACCTTTAATGATATTGTAGACCATTGCATCCAGCAAGTACTTTTACTTTTAATTCTTTAAGTATTTTTAAAAGCAAGTACTTATTTACTTTTATACAAGTAAAAACTTTAATATGCTACTTTTACTAGAGTACATTTTTGTCTATTTGTACTTTTACTTAAACACAGTGTTTGAGTACTTTCTCCACCGCTGAATTAATGTCTTTGCATTGTTTTTAGAAATGAACGGCTGAATCAGCTCAGGACAAAAAGCTGATCTATTTAAGAAAACGTTGAAGTAAATATGTTTCATAACAACAATTAGAAAAAGGTTTTCTAATGACATCACCTAAACTGGAACCAACAACTTGTAAAACGAGGAAGATGCCAATTTAGGAACACAATAAAAAAAAAAGTACACACTTTTTTTTGTCTTGAACTTAAACTGTGCATTTATTTTTTCGTATTTTATACTGAAGTTTGTTTGTGTGTTTTCTTTTTTTCTCTCCTTCTGCCCTCGTGAGCAAGAAATTGCCTTTTTCCTGACTGTGAAGCAGCCACTCACTCGTGTTAATTTTTGTGTTTCTTTCCATCAATCACCTCCGTCTCCCCAGATGGGTTTTTACATTTACACTCACTTGTAGGACTGCCTCGATCCTCCTCCATCCCTCCTTTGTGTTTATGTCTATGAAATTTTAGGAAAAAACATGCCGAGGAGCTCCCCTTGGTGATGGCAGCAATTTGGCTCTCATACACTTCTGTCCTCCAGACACTGCTGCTGTTTGAGCTGTGTTTGTTGGTTTGTTGTGTTTCTGTGCATTCATTAGCTTTTGCGGCGTGAAGGGAGCAATACTAATTTAGTTTAACTGTTCTTAGCTGCAATTTTATAATAGCTCATTGTTATGATTTACTCTTTTGTTTGTAATTGTAATTTTTTTCCATTTCTTGTTAAGTTGTGATTAAATAAGGGTTAGATGTATATTTGTTGCTACAAAACTCAAAGCTTGTCAAAGATTTAAAGAAGTAATTGAAGGCTCAGGGAAAGTGGATCATGATCGTTTATTTGTATGAAATTAAAACGCAGAGCTGAAAAAAGCTGGACTTGTCTGTTCAGAGGCTTATCTAGCTTTGGTTGGCTGAGTAATTAAATCAGAGCAGCGAGTGAAGTTCTCTGCAGCTCAGCGCTTCTTTTTGTTTCCTCTTTAATCAGGTCGCTATTAAACCTCTGATTGTGCTCCCCATCTTGACTTCAGCGTAGCTATTAAACACAGACTGAAAGCATTAGTTTTTTTTCTGTGCGTCGCGCTGAAATAATTTAAACAAATAAAAAAAAAAGATTAAAATGACAAGTGGAAGAAAAATAATAAATGCACAAACACACTTTGACAAGAGAGTGACATAGAAAAGCAGAGAATGAATGTTCGTGCTGTTATTGTGTTGTTCACCACCTGCTCATCCCAGAGCAGATGATAAATGCTTCATTCCACAGCTATAAGTCTCCTTCCCTCTGACATATGAGATTTATATGACCTTAAATTTTACCCTTAAATCCACGTGTTTGTGCATGCACAAGCAGAGCTTTCACCTCTTTTGCCAAGCGCCCACCAATCCTCAAACACAGCCACTCCTGGGGGGTTGCAGAAGGTTATTTTATTTAGTCTGGTATCAGAAATGCTGCCTCTCCCTCCACATGCTGAGTGTGACATACCGTATGACCCTCCTTCAAGGTGATCTCTTCTGCGCGCTCCGCAGAGATCACACAGATTAGACTAATGCCACGCTCAGACGGCCACCGCCGGCCAAGCTGCCTGCATGCATCCATCCTGATGTACTTAACTTGCTTCTGCTGGAGCAGACAAGGTTGTTCAGCACGAAAAGTCAACTTTTAGCTTATTGCCTTTAAAAACCTGATGCTGTGTTTCACTTTGAGGGTTTTGTTCATTTGTACTTTTAATGTTATGCCGGGTACCCACCAAACGCGTTTCGGGCATCGGAAGCGGACAGTCTACATTGAAAGTCTATGTTGAGGCGAGGCGTGGCGAATCGTGAAATGGCGCGTTTTGAGCGTTTCAAGCGGCGCGGCAGCGCACAGCAGTTCTTTTCCGCGCACGCGACGCGTCCAAAGCAGCCGACGCGTCCAAAGCAGCCGACGCGTCGAGCAGCGAAAGTTCAAATATTTGAACTTTGGCTGCTCGCCGCGTCGCAGCAACCAATCGGGAGAGCTCTGCTATGTGATGACGCAACGACGACGGGACTTTTTTTGGACTTTTTAAACTTACCCCAACGAGCCTCCATGAAGAAACCAGCCTCCGGTAAGAAACTTGGCATTTTTACAGTTGCCGCTGTCCGCTCGAGCGTACGATCACCCCAAACATAAAACGTTTTAATCTCAACAAAGACTTTCGGAGCTGCAGTTCGGCTCGTAGAAAACCCACTCAAGTAATAACGAGGCTCACGTACAGCTGATTTTATCTGCCCGGTGTACAAGAAACAACCGGAAAAGGAGCCAGACGCTGCTCCCACTGCGCGTCATCAGACGCGTCTTCAGTGTGAACAGATTCTGGTGACAAGCAGCCAAAAGGATGCGTCAAGAGCGTTTTTAACGCTCAAGACGCATTTGGTGGGTACCCGGCATTAGTTTGAAAAAGGAAAATGAGTCTTCACGGATTTTTTATTTAGTTCTTATTTTGCTTCCAATGAGGCAGAATTTAGTGTACGGTAATCTTTTAAAGTGATGTTTAGAAATAGTCCAGACCTTCTGACAGTCTTTGACCGTCCATGCACCCCACACACCCAACAGCAAACGCAAGCCAGCCCCAGGCTGGGGGCCGGAGCAGCAAGGACCAGTAGCTGAGGGAGGCTGGCCCAGCACACCAAGGACCAGGCACCCCAAAAGCCCCACACCACAGGTCTGGAGAAGCCTCGGCACGCCACCTATGAACTCCCCCCACACACACACACACACACACACATACAGCACCCTCCACTGCGAATTTTACACCAGGCCTACCAGCCAGCACCTGGTCAAAGCGAAGCCACGCCCCCAACCACCACCCTACACCACCAACGACCACCCTCACACAACCACAGCTGACCCCCCGCCGGAACCCGGCAGCCACCCCGGCCAAAGGGCTGGCCATCGAAACCAGGAACCTTGATAAAGAAATCCGAACAACCCAGGGAGAACTGAAACACCAGCCCACCCCCAACCGCCCCCAAGGCCCAAAGCCCACCCACAGCCCAGACCCCAATGAGGCGGCTTTAAACACTTTAAAAGAGCACAGAATGTCATGATTTCCCTCTTTCTGCCTCCACTGCTCTCAGCCACCTGCATGCTTTATTGGCCACGCCCACTTCTCCGCTCTGCATGGAGAACAGCTGCAGCTTCCAGCTGCAATAGGAAGCTTATCTTGCAGTATGGGCTGCACAGAGGTGGAGGAGGAAGCTTTTTCTGCAGCTGTAGGCTACACAAATGTACAGCAGGTGCTAAATAATTTTAAATAATTTGTTGCCGATCGTGCGGCTCATCAGTCAGCCAATTGTGTGTCATGTCCAATCTTATTTTGAAAAACCGCAATAGAATGAAACGCGAAGTAGCGAGGGACTACTATACTGTATGAAAAATACCAAATATAATATAGTTTGACACATAAAATAGTACTTGAGCTTCAAGAAGATGGTTCCTAAAGAGCTATAGCCTGACATATGATCAACCTCTTTAATCAAGCAGATGATGGATGATGCTCAGGTGCTGTAGCAGGTCTTTGGTGGATTGTTCTTTCCTGTTTTTTTTTTAAGATACCCATACTTCAAGAAATTTGTTTAGGCCTAAAAAATGTGTTTCCTTCTACCTGTTCATTTTGCAAAAAATTCTACAAAGAAATCAGGTACAAAAACCAAAATCAAAACAAAATAAATAAAAATAGAGCAAAATTGGTTTTACAAAAGCAGCAAAATACCTAAGAACTACAATGTAGGACCATTAAAAAAAACTCCTTAATTTTGCACAGTACTGCTTGTGCAAAAGAAACTAACAAACAAATACGAATAAAAGCATTTTGTCCTTTCAGTCACAGTTAGTCCACAAGTTCACTTGCAGTTGTTTTACATCAACAAGTGCACATTTTGTTTTCCACGCAACTGCTCAGAAATATTTGTATTTTTTTCTTTATTATTATTATGATTGTCTTTTGTCTTTATTATTTGTCTTTCATTTTTGTTTTATGGGCCTTTTTGCTGTACCCACACTATTTCATGTACAACACGTGGAATGAAGAGTTCAGGCAGATCACAAGTGAATGTGCTGGGCTGCAGAAACATATGCACAACTCTGTAGTTAACAGCAGTTGTTTTTAAAAGTGTTTATATATATATATATTAGAGATGCTCAATATTGACTTTTTTGCCGATATTCGATATGCCGATATTGTTTAACACTTAATTTCCGATATACTGAATTTGAACAATATCTAGAATGTGTGAACTTGGACTAAAAACATAAGGTTCTACAGTCCAACCTTAAGTAAATTTGAAAAACTGTATGCGGTGGCTCGATTATTTTTTAAATCTGCAACCATCTATTGAAAGCTCATGTTTTTCTTTGTTTTCCTGCAGCTCCTGTGATCCTGAATGAATTAAACTGGACCCAAGCCTTGGAGAGAGTTTTTATTGAAAACCGGCGGGACGACAGCTCTCTGCGCTGGCAGGTGTTTGGCAGTGCCACGGGAGTGACGCGATACTACCCAGGTAGGCTGCAGGGAACCGAGTCAACGCCTTCAACCTCACAGCAAGATAAAGTCTCAATTGAGCCCAGGGGTCCTCAGCTGCAGTCTCTTATCAGTTGGCTGTACTCGCAACTGAACGGACAGAATGAAAGTATGATTACTTTGATCTAAAAGCTCAGTTCGGCTATAATTCACCCGCAAAAAACGCGCAGAGTCAGGTACAAAAACACTATTAAAACTACTAAAAACTGGGGATGTTCTGGAAGCCCATGAAGCTGCTACTGGTCTGAGCGCGGCCATCTTAAAAAAAAAAAAAAAAAAAAAGGCACAGCTGAAATCAGCAACGAACTCAAATCAGAGCTCGGAAGATTGGATCTGCTTAGATCATCTTTCTGGAAGCAGATGCGCGGAGGAAAGAAGAGAAAGCGATGCTCTCGAGGGAAAAAGCGTGGCTGTCGAGCAGGAATCATGACGAGACTACGAGCAGACGCTAAAACCGGTAAACCCCCGATGCCGGCTTTATTTCTGTCTAACGTGCGCTCGCTCGACAACAAGATGGACCTGCTTCGTCTGAGAGTAACAACGTCGGAGGAGATGAGGAGATGTTCGGTGCTTTGTCTCACGGAAACATGGATCAATGAAGACACTCCTGACTCTGTTTACGAGTTGGATAATAAACTATTTTTCAGAACGGACCGGTGCATCGAGACTACGGGGAAAACGCGAGGTGGGGGCGTCTGCATTTACGTTAACAAAGACTGGTGCACGAACTGTGCCGTTATCAGCAGGATCTGCTCAGCTGCTGTGGAGCTTTTAACAATAAGATGTCGGCCACATTATCTTCCCCGCGACTATTCAGCGATAATAATAAGCAATGTTTACATACCACCCGATGCTAATGCTAAAGTCGCCCAGGAAGAAATTCATGAGTTACTCACCTCGCTGCAGTGTAAATATCCTGAGGGGTTTTTCATTGTTTCCGGGGACTTCAATCACGTGGATTTACGTGCCATCCTTCCAACCTTCAATCAGCACGTTTTCACAGAAACACGAGGAAATAAGACATTAGACCAGGTCTACACGAATGTGAAGGGGGCGTACACGGCGAAGCCACGCCCACCGATCGGGGCTTCCGACCATCGCTCCCTGCTATTGGTCCCTAGACAGCTACCCCCACTCAGACGTGCGATGCCAGAACAAAGAGTGATAACATCGTGGCGCCAAGATAGTTCCCCCATGCTAAGAGACTGCTTTGAAAACACAAACTGGTCTGTCTTCAAAGAGGCAGCTACGAATGGAAATTCAATTGACCTGGAGCTTTATGCTTCCTCTGTCCTGGGTTACATCAGTACATGTGCTGAAAATGTATCCATAAGAAAGTGTGTTAAATTTTACCCCAATCAAAAACCCTGGCTAAATAAGGATGTCCGCACCCTGCTGGCAGCCAGGGACACTGCATTCAAGTCTAAAGACACTGAGGAGTTGAGAAAGTGCAGGAGAGAACTGGATGATGGCATAAAGAAGGCCAAAGCCGCGTATGCACAGAGGATCGAGGGACAGTTCACCTCACATGATCCAAGGAGCATGTGGCAGGGCATCAAATGCTTAACAGACTACAAGGGCAAAAGCAAACAATGCCCCAGGGACCCATCCCTGCCTGATGCCCTCAATAAGTTTTATGCACGTTTTGATGATCCAAACAGACCAACTAGCACCAGACTCACCTCATCACCAGACGAGGAGCACCTCAAAGTGACCGCAGCAGAAGTGAGAGGCAGTCTCAGAAGGATCAACCCTCATAAAGCTACGGGTCCAGACAACATCCCAGGGAAAGTTCTGAAGGAATGTGCGGACCAGCTCTGTGAGGTGCTGGCTGACATCTTCACCACCTCACTTGCACTGGAGTCAGTTCCCACCTGCCTGAAGACCGCCACCATCATCCCAGTCCCAAAAAGCTCCACAGTGACTGGTCTGAATGACTATAGACCGGTGGCCCTCACCCCGATAGTCGCTAAATGTTTTGAGAAACTGGTCATGTCCCACATCAAGACAGCCGTCAACATCAACGAGGACCCTCATCAATATGCATATCGTGAGAACCGATCAACAGAGGACGCCATCTCCTCCGTGGTCCACACTGCTCTCACCCACCTGGATCAGAAGGACTCATACGTGCGTCTGCTCTTTGTGGACTTCACATCTGCCTTCAACACCATGATCCCCCAAACTCTGATAGACAAACTATCCACACTTGGACTAAGCCCCTCTATTTGTAACTGGGTCTTAGACTTCTTAACAGACAGACCACAGTCCGTGAAGATCCACAACTTCTCCTCCTCCACCATCACCCTCAGCACTGGCTCTCCTCAGGGATGTGTGCTGAGCCCTCTTCTGTTCACTCTGCTCACATATGATTGTATAGCCACACATCCAGGCTGTCATATTGTTAAGTTTGCAGATGATACAGCTGTGGTGGGATGCATCACAGATAATGATGAATCCAGCTACAGACAGGAGGTGGAACATCTGGAGAGCTGGTGCAAAGAGAACAACCTTCACATGAATGTGAAGAAGACGAAGGAGATGATTGTGGACTTCAGAAGGAACAAACACACCCACACCCCACTGTATATAGGTGGATCTGCGGTGGAGGTGGTCTCCAGCTACAAATACCTGGGTGTACACTTGAATGATAACCTCAGCTGGAGCAATAACACCACCAGCCTGATCAAGAAAGGTCATCAGAGACTCTACTTCCTCAGACGGCTGAGACGAGCCGGTCTGAGAAGCCCAGTCCTCACCTCGTTCTACAGGTGTGCAGTGGAGAGCGTCCTGTGCTCCAGCATCAACGTGTGGCATGGAGGCTGCACAGTTGCAGAGAGAAAAGCTCTGCAGAGAGTGGTGAAGGCTGCACAGAAGTCTGTGGGAGTCAGTCTCCCCACCATCACAGACATTTACACCTCCAGATGCAGAAAAAGAGCCACCTGCATCATGAAAGACCTCACTCACCCAGCACACTCACTCTTTGCACCACTCCCCTCGGGACGGAGGTTGAGGAGCATCAAATGTAGAACCACTAGACTGAGAAACAGCTTCTACCCTGAGGCTGTCAGACTCATGAATAAATAAATAATAAGAATAAACACTGCAAAATGTCACATCATACTGATACTGTACTGATCTGTTTCTTGTTGCTGCGTTCATCTGTGACCATCTGCTCATGTTCGTGCTGCTGTTTATAATGATGTTTTTCTACTACATTAGGGCTTAGTGTATTACTAGCTGATGTGATGTCTCTCTTAGTTAATCCTAGATGTTATTATTGTATTTCTCTTGCATTTGTTGTTGGATGTAACTGGGACCCTGTGTACATAATCTCGTTTTCAACACATGTACTACATGCGGTGCAAATGACAATAAATTCTCTCTGACTCTGACTCTGACTCTAATCTGATGGGCTGTAACTTTTTTGGTCTCTTCAGCCACTCCATGGAGGGCACCCAACAAGATTGACCTGTATGATGTCCGAAGAAGACCATGGTAAGATTCAGTTTTTTACTTTTGCTTTTCCAAGTTTTAAAATATAACAATTTTATTAGCAGTGTGATAGTAACGAGCAACGAGGCTAGCCTGTATAAATAAAGGTTGAATGAATGAATAGTAAAACATTGCTTTGGTGTTTTCTTGTATTACTACTGTAGATGTTCTGTTTTAAGTCTTCTAAAGCATTCAAAAATCTTAATTAATTCTACTGAGCTCGTGGAAGCTTGTGATAAAATGTCACAGAGCTGTGTGTAGTCAGTACCTGATAAAGTTTGTCCTTAATAAAAGCAATTAATACACACAGATTGCACTCTTAATGACAGTATATCAGAATGCTACATCATCCTGCGAGATGTTTGAGCCTCTTCGCTGATTTACGAAAATGTCAGTTTGTTGTCGTTGTCCTGATTAGTGTCTGATGAGTATCTGTTGTGCAATTAGTCTGAAAAGACAAATTAATCCAAACATCAGTGCCAACAGCAGAGTAAGGGCCAGTTTACACGGCGCGTATTTTGAGTGTAACCGCTACTTTCTCTTTGCGACTTTGCTTATCGCCTACACGACGCTGCTGGCCCCCCTCGATGACACCGATACTTTTCTGACCCTGCTCTCAAGGTGGAACTTTTTCGCTGACCCCCCGTTGATAATGTAAACATCTCCCGTGGAGCTTTTGTTTGAACACATGCACGCAGCACGCACGCGCAGACAGCCGGCATTTTAACAATGGCGGTGGACTGGACAGTGGACACACGCACCACTTTCTGAACTATAGCTGATGGAATATATTTTGATTCTCATATTTAATTATTCTACACCTTACCTGCATCTGTGTTGGAAGAGAGCCAGCTGCCTGGATCCAGTTGTCTGTTAACGAGGCAGTCGGACATTTCACGTGTCACGCTGCACTATAACATACTAAATGTGCTATATATTAACAGTTTAACAATAATAAACAGTATTTATGTTAGCGTGGGAGATATTTACATTTATCTGAGCTAAATGAAGCTATCTGGACTCGTTACGTCATGCCTAACAAGCTGCATGTTGAAAATGAAGACACCAGGTTGATTTTTAATTTATTTATTTATTCAACACCACAAACTCATGTCACAAACACTGAGAATTAAATTGAACACTTTTAAAAACACGTTAACCGGACTCTGTTGTTCATCCTGGTGGACACTGGACCCAGATCCGAACCGCCGGTCCGCTTCGTGGAACAGCTTCGACCTCGCAGGAAAAAAATAAAAATAAAACCTCAGTTGGTTGTTCTGTGATCGAACTAAACACAAGGAAACATTATTAAGAACATGGTTTACCTTGTAGCGCTGCTGTAAATCAGCTGATTCTCACGGACTAAAGTCAGACATGTTGACTCGGTTCCGGTCCAGACGTCCAGTCAGCAACTGGTGTGCAGATGAAGCGGTCCACTTGGTGTCAGATCTGTTGACTCTTATCCAAATTCCAGCTTTAACTTGTTGTTAACTTGTTGACAACAACTTGTAGTAGCTGAACTTTTAGCCAGAGAGGAAAACAGGCTGCCTCGTGTGCTTTGTTTACCTCAAGCAGCAGTGGGTGGCGCATGCGCAGTAGTGAAGGTTCCAAAGATCACAGCGCCATCTACAGGCCCAGCATGGTAACTACAGTAAATTCATGAGTACGGGGGGTGGGGGGGAGAGAGTCGTATCCACAGAATTCGCCCATGTCAACGCAAAACTTTCAACCTAATTAACATACCCAAAAGTTGCGTTTCCCCCACACAGTGTCCGTGTAAACAGGGCCTAAAAGTGCTAAAAGAACTTTTTCATTCATTCATTCATTCAACCTTTATTTATACAGGCTAGCCTCGTTGAGTCACGGGGACTCATTTACAAGAGGGACCTGTCTCACTCACACCAAACAACCATCCACTCTCACACTCACACCTAGGGTCAATTTAGAGTCACCAATCAGCCTAACATGCATGTTTTTGGTCTGTGGGAGGAAACCGGAGTACCCGGAGGAAACCCACGCATGCACGGGGAGAACATGCAAACTCCACCCAGAAAGGCCCCGGACCGGGATTTGAACCGGCAACCTTCTCGCTGAGAGGCAGCAGCTCTACCAGTTGTGCCACCGTGCTGCCAAACTTTAACTTGTTATTCCAACACCAGTGTTGGCTTGAACTGCAACTTGTTCTAAGGGCCAGTTTACACGGCGCGTATTTTGAGTGTAACCACTACTTTCTCTTTGCGACTTTGCTTATCGCCTACACGACGCTGCTGGCCCCCCTCTTTGACTCCGATACTTTACTGATCCTGCTCTCAAGGTGGAAGTTTTTCGCTGACCCCCCGCTGATAATGTAAACATCTCCCGTGGAGCTTTTGTGTCAACCACATGCGCGCAGCCCGCATGCGCGGACAGTCTAGGGCAGGCTGACATTTCACGTGTCACGCTGCAAAATATAACAGTTTAACAATAATAAACAGTATTTATGTTGGCGTGGGAGATGTTTAAATTTATCTGAACTACAGTATCTATCTGGACTCGTTACATTTTTTAAACAGTGCGTAACGTGCTGTGAAAATGAAGACACCAGGTTTATTTTTTATTTATTTATTTATTCAGCACCACAAAGTTTACAACACAAACACTGAGAATTAAACTGAACACACTATTAAAACACGTGAACCGAACTGTAACTACGTTAATGAACTGGACTCTTGCTGTGTGTTCATCTGGACCCATCAGAACCGCCGAACCGTCTGCCTGTTTGTTGGAACGACAGCTTCTCCACCTGGCAGAAATAAATAAATAAATAAAAACTCCGTTGTTGTGTGATCAAAGTAAACACAAGCAAACATTATATTAAGAACGTTGATTTACCTGCTGTAAGTCAGCTGTTTATCACGGAGGAAAGTCAGACATCGACTCGGTTCTGGTCCACAGTCCACTCAGCGTCTGGTGTGCAGCTTGTTAGATGAAGAGGTCCCACTTGGTGTCAAATCTGTCGACTCTTATCCAAAATCCAGCTTTAACTTATTGTTAACTTGTTGTTAGCTCAACTTTTAGCACAAAAGAAAGTAGCAGACTGCCAGCAGAGTGAGGCAGCACGCATGCGCAGTGGGTGAAGGTTCAGCAGCACGCATGCGCAGTGGGTGTAAGGGGGGGGCATGAGGGAGGGGGGAGATTCGAGCAGATCCGTGTCAGATCCGTGTCAACGCAAAACTTTTAAACTAATTAACATGCCCATAAGTTCCGTTTCCCCCACACAGTGTCCGTGTAAACAGGGCCTAAATCGGACTTTGAATTGTCCTTTGAATGCATGTGTATTGTTTGTTTTGCTGGGGGGGAAAGAGGTCATTAGGAAGGTACCATATTTTCTGGTGTATAGGTCACACCTTTTTATGGGTTTTTTCCAAGGCCTGCGACCTATATATGGCTTGTTATCACTTTCGGCGAAACAACTTTTTAAATCCAGCTCATTTCACAATTACGTTCATTTACAGCAAACCCTCGAGTTACGTCAGGGATTGGGACCTACGGGTGTGACTTAGGTCGATGTTGTCGTACCTCGCGGACCAAAAACACGTGCCTGTCGTAGGTCCGCGTTTCTGACATAGGTCGCGGCTATACCGCTAACGGAGCGCCGCACACATATTTAACGGCATGAGACTGAACAAGCAGACATACTAGGCCATAAACATGCACAGAACTTTACATGTACAGTAAATGAATACTGTACAATAAATAAAAAATATAATTTCTTACTTTGAGCTGGTCAAAGCCTGCCTTCGTCTTTTAGCATTAGCTCTTGCACCCGTCCGAGCTCCCCCAGCTTCCTTACGCTCCACACGCACACACGTGGTCAAAACTGTTTAAAAGAAGGACTGTTAGCTTCTTAACTTCATACATTTGGAGCCAGAAAAAAAACTTACTCAAAGCCGTTTCTCCGCGATGTTCCTCCATCCAAAACAAGCTGCTCGGCGTTAGCTGCTAGGCCCCGCCATTAGCAGCACTTGTTAGCATGTCAGTTCATTCAAAAAGGCTGTCGGCTTTGTATCTCCGCGTTAGCTCGGTGTCCCCCGACATCTTAGGCTGCCAGGCGGACATTTGCGGCGAGCTCCCGGCCGCAGATGGCCCCTCCGCGGCATGTCGGCTCGGTGTCTTCGCCTGTGTTAGCTGCTCTGTTAGCTGCTGTCGTTAGCATGTCGGGCGGCGTTGTGGGAGCGATCGCGGGGCGATCCGCGGCTGCTCCTCCGGGCCTGAGACGTCCACAGAGTTGACCGAGTGTTTCCAGCTAATTTATCCGTATGAGGCAACCCTGATCGGACACACGGTCCTCTAGAGCCAGCTGACAGGAGCCTCTATGGTGGAGCTCCATTGACCGCACTTGGGAATTGTAAAATGGCGACCGGAAACGACCGGAAGTTGCGTAATTGTAATAAAAACATAATATTAATAATTATACTTTTTTTATAAAGTAAAATATATTATTATAATAATAATAATAATATATTATTAATAATATATATAATATATATAATATAATATTAATATATTATTTTATAAAGCCATTTAAAACAACCACAGCTGCAACAAAGTGCTGTACACATGAAATTAATAACATTTAAACACACAAAAAAAATATATATTTTTTTTTTTATCATATTTTTATTAAATATGATAAAATCGTAAGTCTGAGTTGTCGTAGGTTGCGGGTGTCGTACCTCGAGGGTTTGCTGTATTAAGGAAAAGTTTAGCTCAGACATATATTTGCTATAATTTTTATCAAACAAATAATTGTTTTTAAGTGTTAATCTTCTTAAAAGCCTTGCTGTGCGCTCCTGTGGCAGACATTTGCAGCAGAGCTAAACGTAGGTGCGACCTATACACCAGTGCGACCTATCTAGGGATTTTTCCAATCTATTGGTGATAATTGGACAATGCGACCTATACACAGGTGCGAACTATACACCAGAAAATACTGTATGTATGTATGTATGTATGTATGTATGTATGTATGTATGTATGTATGTATGTATGTATGTATGTATGTATGTATGTATGTATGTATGTATGTATGTATGTATGTATGTATGTATGTATGTATGTATGTATGTATGTATGTATGTATGTATGTATGTATGTATGTATGTATGTATGTATGTATGTATGTATGTATGTATGTATGTATGTATGTATGTATGTATGTATGTATGTATGTATGTATGTATGTATGTATGTATGTATGTATGTATGTATGTATGTATGTATGTATGTATGTATGTATGTATGTATGTATGTATGTATGTATGTATGTATGTATGTATGTATGTATGTATGTATGTATGTATGTATGTATGTATGTATGTATGTATGTATGTATGTATGTATGTATGTATGTATGTATGTATGTATGTATGTATGTATGTATGTATGTATGTATGTATGTATGTATGTATGTATGTATGTATGTATGTATGTATGTATGTATGTATGTATGTATGTATGTATGTATGTATGTATGTATGTATGTATGTATGTATGTATGTATGTATGTATGTATGTATGTATGTATGTATGTATGTATGTATGTATGTATGTATGTATGTATGTATGTATGTATGTATGTATGTATGTATGTATGTATGTATGTATGTATGTATGTATGTATGTATGTATGTATGTATGTATGTATGTATGTATGTATGTATGTATGTATGTATGTATGTATGTATGTATGTATGTATGTATGTATGTATGTATGTATGTATGTATGTATGTATGTATGTATGTATGTATGTATGTATGTATGTATGTATGTATGTATGTATGTATGTATGTATGTTTGTTGTTGTTTTGTTTAGATGAGAACAGTCCAGAGCACTGGTCCAAACAGAATTAAAGTGGAGATTTAGAAACTGTTGTCTTTCATGTGAATTCACTGCACTTCAAAGCTCAGAGTGACACACACCACAGCTGTTTTCGTCGCCACAACACGTGTGTGTTTTAGTCCTGCTGGAATTCATTTTGTCCCTTCATTTCTTTGTCCAGGAAGGGTTTGTGATACCAGATGCTGAGGACCAGGAGGAGTTTTAATTCTGGACTACAAGCAACCTGCTACCTTCATGACCAACTGTTGCCACTGAGGACACAGTCTTGATCTTGTGTAAATGTTTTCTGTTCTGTCACATCTTCCCACCATCTTTGTGTGTGTGGATTTTAAAGTGTTCTGTGTCATTGAAGCCCTCACTTTTTTCATGAAATTGTTTTTTTTGCACCCTTTGATTTCCATCATTCTTTGCAGAGACCTGAGGGATGAAAATATATTTTGTTCTTTTGTTATCACAACCCACTTTCTTTCACAAAAACTTGGTGTTCACATTTCAGCTTCCTAAAAGTGCAATTGTTTACGCCTGATAAAAGAAAGTGGCTTACTCTTGGTGGTAAAGTGGAATGAGGTTAGGTCTTTTCTCTGACCAACATAGATAATTCAAATTGCTCAAGGTTGTTGCTCATCAGCAGGGATTATTTTTTACCTTTTCTTTTCAAAGGTGCCTGTTGTTCAGCTGAAGCACTTTTATTCACACCAGTAGTCCTTAAGCTGGTCCAAATTTTTGAAAAGCCCCAGGACATTTTGACCAGCCACACAATGAACACTGTGAGCACACATGGAGACATCATGGGAGACTTGCTGAGCTGTGGAGGTGGTTCTAGTTCTCCTTCCAGATGCTGCCGACCCATGAAACCACCTCTTTCAGTCAGAATGTTGGCCCTTTGTGGGAGCAGTAAGTTCGAAACATCTCATGCTGTCAGATGTTAATGAGACTGTGGATCTCATTGGATTTGAGACCAGTTTTCCTCCTGTGATGTCTTTTTAATGGCCTTATACGTCAACCCGGTTTCACAAGAGTTGTTTTTCCTGTAACTTTCTGGGTAAATGTCACATATTCCACGTGTTTTATAAATCAACAGTGTTGGAGGTATTTATGACGAACGTCAGCAGACCACCAGTCTTCCACTAAATAATCACAAAGCAGGTTTACAAGTTTCCACAGTCCTAACATGTCTGCAGTTTTGTTTTAGCATCTTTTTTTAGGTCTGGATAAATAATGAAAGAAGAGGAGTTCGAAAAAAAAAATTTCACTGTTGCATTTTCTAAAATAATACATTACAATTTTCCAAAAAATATTTAAAGTAGCAAAAAATCTTTGACAATAATTGTATAAAAAAAGATGTTTGCAAACTCACAGTTCACCTAGTTCATGTTCTGCCACATAAAGCCCTAAATTTCAGTCTTTAGCCATGTGTATGTTCGTGTTGAAGGTTCTGGTTGAGGACTTTGACATGGTTCCATTCTGCAGGGTGCTGGGCAGCTGCGGTAAAGTTTCACACGTAGCCTCTGGTGGATCCAGCTCTGTCACCTCACCTCTAATGACAAGACTCAAATTTCTTGTTTCTGCTGATTTATTCAATAAGACTGCAGCCGCTGTGACCTCCAGTTGGAGCACGTTGTACCGCTGTATACCTGTACACGAGTACCTGATGCATCAACAGAGCGTAATATTTCAATAAAAACAGCCCAGCCCGAATGACGTACCAGTGTTTTTGTGTTACTGTTGATGGGCTCTTTGCTTGGGCAGCACGGTGGTGCAGTTGGTAGAGCTGCTGCCTCTCAGTGAGCAGGTTGCCCCAGTTCAAATCCCGGTCCAGGAGCCTTTCTGGGTGGAGTTTGCATGTTCTCTTTGTGCTGCGTGGGTTTTCCCCAGGTACTCCAATTTCTTCCCACAGACCAAAAACATGCATGTTGGACTAAGTAATGTAGATCTAAATTGTCTCTAGATGAGAGAGAATGAGTGTTATTTGTCTCCATGTGTCCCTGTGGTGGACAGGAGACCTGTCCAGGTGTCCCCTGCCTCCTGCACAGTGATAGCTGGACATGAACACCAGTGACGCAAAAAGGAAGAAGATGGATGGGCTCTCGGCTTTGCCAAAAGAACCAACTTTTTGTTTTCTTTAGGAAGAGCACTGGTGACCACAAATGGCTGAAAACAAAGTTTTGTCATAGAAACCTTTTGGTGAGATTAAATAACTTCTCTTAATGGGCAGATGCAAAAAAAAAAATGTTTAGAAGCTAAAATAAAGTTTCAGACTAAATCAGCTTTATGTGGAGAATAAAACCATTAGGAACTGCCACCAGTAGAAATTGTTGCACTGAAACAATCCCAGGCTCTCATTTTGAAGTAATGTATGAACTTCCTTTAGTAAAACTCACTTAACCATCACAAATAATTTTGTGGCTTTAGTTGTTCTGAACCTTCAGAACCTGGGTTCAGGTTGTCAGCCTTTTGTTGTTTTTCCTTCATCAGCATTCATTTGTGGATTTCACTGTACTGGGTTTCATCTATTTTAAGCCGTTTCTCAGTTCTCTGAAGTTTTGGTTGATAGGTCAAACTTTTGGGGTAGAAACCACTAAAGTCAAGTGGTTGAAGTGCTAGAAAGGCCTGATCATCACCACTGTACATTAAATCTAGTCCTTAGTTTAAGAACTTGTGCTGAATTACCGCTAATGGTTGATATGAAGTCTAGTTTACATCGACAATGATCATCTTTATTAAATCTAAAAAAGTTAAGTCTGGTCCTCTGGACATTCAAAAAACAAAACAAAAAATATTCTCTCAAACCATCGTTCCTCTCTATCAAGGATGTGAACATCTTCATCCCTGAACGAGTGACCTCTGGCCTGGAGATGAAGGTGCTATAGACTGAGCTGAATACAGCTCCTCAGACTGAAGAAGTGTTTCGGACGAAAGACGTTTCTACAATTTTTTTGTTTTTTGAATGTCCAGAGGACCAGACTTAACTTTTTGATTTTTCTACCTAGATTATTGAGCATGCATCAGGATGTCTTTATTAAATGTTTGAAAACACATTTTGTGTGAAAACATGCTAAACGTTTCACTTTGTAAAATACTCGAATAATTGACGTCTCTTGTCTGAAACCAAGTGCTCAGAGCGTTCAGTTGCCAACAAGCTTTGTGTTTGCACCAACATGATGTGTTAGAATAAGTTACATAGTTATAAATACATTTGTTTCACTGACATACAAACTAAGGCTCAATCAAATCATTCAGTCTGAGAAAATGCAGTTTCCCGGTTTATTTTATTTTTAGCTCACCTGAGATAGACATTGCAGATCAGTCCCAGACGTGGTGTAACACAGTCCAGCCTGTTCTAGGTGATTAGGTGGTGGCATGCACAGAATGGCAGCTTTTCTCCTGAGGAGGACCTCCATGGTCAGCCCGGTCTGCTGAGACCTTTGTCTTTAGCTTTTTCTTTTCTAACTGCTCTCAGTTTTAATGTACAACTTTAAAAAAGTTTGTTAAGCATGTTTGGTGAAATAGTTGTAACTTGTTTCTGAGTTTGAAAGAACTGTGACTGGTTTCAAATTACACTGACTTGTATTAGAAAAGACCCGACCTGTTGAAGAGCACCTGATTGTTCAGAGTTTGAGTTCACAGGGATCCATAAAGAAGTCATCTCTAAATAAACATGAAGTTTACAGAAACAAAGTTTACTGTTGACAGCACATATACAATTGTTCCAGACTATCTTGTAGCAAAGTGTTTTTTAATTTTAATTCTTTATGTCTGAAGAAAGAATAAATGTTGAGGAAACAATGGCTTTAAAGGTGGTGGTGTTTGTCTACCTCTGACCTTTCTGCTCTCAACAATCAGTGCTGAGCTGATCTATGTCCTCTGCAGATGAAGGGCCACCTGATGCCGGGTACCCACCAAACTTGTCAGAACACTTCTGCCGTCCCCTTTTGGCCGCTTGTCACGTTCACACAAAGCCACTGAAGATGCGTCTCATGACGCACACTAGGGGGAGGCAGAGGAGGGGGTCTAGCTTGTTTTCCGGGTAGAGTTGTGTTTCATGCTGCTGGCAGATAAAATCAGCAGCACGTGAGCGTCGTTCCCATAGATAATATATACACTAGATAAGACATCCCCGCTGTTGGCCAATGGAGACCGACATCGTCAGACGGCGGCCATCTTGCCACAGACAGAACGCCCACTCTTAACATGAATGTGAATGGTGCATTTACTATTAAAATAACCATAACTTGCTTAATTTTCAACCGATCTTAAAACGGTTTGGTTTGTTATAAATGTGAGAGATGTTGTTATAATATGGTGTACTTAAGATGGACGTTCACATGAAAATAACGTTATATAGACACTGTATTGCACTAGCAATATACACAATAAGATTATATTTACATCCATTTATAAATACATGTTTATTTCCAGTGAAATTAACTGACATATGTTACAATGCTAATAAATATTTAATACTATTTCATCATAAATAGCATTATTATTAGTGGTATGAAAATAATTTATGCCAATTTTTTCCCTACACATGCAAATATTATGTAATATTAAATACATTATTACACAAACCTTGGTCAATATGTGTAGTTTATTTTTTTTTAGATACATGAAAAGATTTAATAATCGGGAGATATAAATAAACAAACAAACAAACAGAAATAAACATCTGATAGTGTGACAAGACTCTCAGTCCCTCGGTGCAACAGTAACTATTTAAACATTAAAACACTGAAACATATAATAATAAACATAAGCATAAAATAGTAAAACTATAACACTGTCCTGAGTTTTTGCATAGTGGTAAATGAGTATGAAAATTTACACCAACTCTAAAACTAAAACACTAAACATTTAATGAACATAATACTGTCCTGAGTTTTTGCATACTACTGTAGTATAAAAAGTAAAAAAGTATAAAAGTACAGTATAACTATAAAATAAACTAAAGGTTCTAGCATTGACATTTGCAAAGTGGCAAAGCAGCATATGAGTTAATGTACACAGTACATGTATATGTATGAGGTAGTAGTTCATGTTGTTATAGAGGCAAAAGTGGCATATGCAGTAAGGCACATTGGGCATCCGTCTACAGCTGACAGGTTTGTTGATGTGTCAATGTGGTAGAACTGGTCAGCAGAGGACATTGGTTCAACTGGTAGGGACTCTGTCTCATCCTGTGCGGTCACATTGCCTTTTATGCTTGGTTTAACACCACACCGGGCCATCAGCTTTCTGAAAATGTTCTTGAACTGGCTGGCACTAGGGTTGTTATTCCATCCACCTTAAAATAGACACAAGATATATAACAGTATATTACATATTCACCGATTTTTCAAACAAATAAACAAACCAAATGTATTTTCCTAAAAAAAAAAAAGAAAACATGGATCAACAAATTGAAAACAATACAGTTGCTGACAGTTCCGGTCACTTAGTGTTGTGTTAAAAAATAATTAAAAAATAATTATGAATTGTACCAGATGCTCTGATGGAGTTAAAGAGAAGCTCCAAGTGGTCCTGGCTGAACCTGTAGGTCAGGATATATCGCTGCTCATCAAGCAGCACAGGAACCATTGACATCAATGTGTCAATATTGATGATAAATCCCAGGATAGAGAGGAATCTTAATCAAATAAAGCAAATATTGTATAATTACAAAGAGGTCCCAAGAAAGAATGAGTTTATGAGTTTAGGATCTTAACATTTACTTTTTTTAGGGGTGGCGGTGACTAAACACAAGAGCAGGAACAGAGACATATTTTAATACAGCAAATATATTGTAGCAAAACACCCTGATAAGATAAGAAGTACCATCACCAGAAAAGAGCATCTTATGAACGTGATGCAGACAGAAAAGAGCATATTATGAACTCCATGCAGAGAGGTGAGAACAACTGAGGAGATAGCATTAGAGATGCACTAAAACCGGTAAAGTGTAGCTGTTGGGAATACTGTAGTTACTTTACTTTGGATCATTACTTATAACTACAGTAGTTTTATACAACTACTGTAATGAAGAATAAAATAAACCCATATGCCAATACCCATTAACAATAATAATTATAGTAATGACAAGTATACACATATATCATACTTTTGGTGTGCTTGCATTTACTTTTGGTACAATAAAACAGCTATTAAAAATGGTATCAAAAAGAAACACTGAATCATAATCATAATTTATATAAAGATACTTTTACAAGCCTTATACCAAACCATACCATTTTATTTATAGAGCACTTAAAACAACAACAAGGTCAACCAAAGTGCTGTAAATATATGTCATTACAGTATTATGTAAATATATATTATGTATAATATTATGTCAATAATATTATCTCACATTTTTTGTGTGTAGCGTGACGTGTAATGTGCACTGATCCAAAATATAACTATGATTATTCTAATTAAAGTAATAATACTGTCACAGAGTCTTACAGGTGAAATGTGATCCCAAGGTTTCTTGTTTTGATGTTACGTCTATTGGAGCATCCATAGGCTGCACAAAAGTCAGGCATCTTGTCAAAGAGTATTTCTGTAAAACACAAAGCAGTAATTAGTGTTGAACATACCAAACCGCTTGGAAATCATGTGCAGCTTTAGTTCAGTTAAAAACAAAGAGCTCCTAGTGATCTAAGAATGCTGGGGAAATGTTTGGAATACTAGCTAGCCCTCAAAGGCTCTTGTTAATAGTCTGCTAATAAATACAGTCATGATCAAGACAGTCATTTAGACAAAAGATTAGTTTGTTTTAAAATAGTTATTGGTGTAATAAAAACAGAACATTCTACATTCTCGATGAGTGTGACACCCAAAACACGAATAAAACCTTTTAAAAAAGACGAAACTGCTGTCTGATTACCAAAGAAATCATAGCCACGTTAATAACGTTTTTAAAAACATAAACCGTTTGTAAATCCGTCAAGAGAACAGCGAGTTAAGTGTATTTTTGTTTGTGGAAATCCCTCACCTCCATACGGTTTCCACAGCTGCAGCTAATGTTGCTGTCTGTGGCAAGATGGCCGCCGCTTGACGACGCCGCTGACTCCTCCTCAGCTTATCTAGTGTTTATTATATCTATGGTCGTTCCTACTTGAGTGGGTTTTCTACGAGCCGAACAGCAGCTCCGTCTTTGTTGAGATTAAAACGTTTTTTTATGTTTGGGGTGATCGTATGCTGGAGCGGACAGCAGCAACTGTAAAAATTCCAAGTTTCTTACCGGAGTCTGGTTCCAATTCATGGAGGCTCGTTGGGGTGTTTAAAAAGTCCAGTTGTCGTTGCGTCATCACATAGCAGAGGCTCTCCCGACTGGTTGCTGGACGCGTCGAGCCGCAAAATATCAACTTTGTCAATCTTTGGCGGCTCGAAAGGAACTGCCGCATGCTGAAGCGCCACTTCAAACACTCAAAACGCGCCGCTTCGCGATACGCCGCGCCTCAACGCCTCTCCACATAGACTTTCAATGTAAACCGGCCCTTCCGCCGCCCGAAACGAGTCCGGTCGGTACCCGGCATTAGCGTTTCTCTGTCCTCTTCTGGTAGTTTCTTATAGTCTACTAAACTTGATTTTCTAAAATCATGTTTTGTACAACTAATAAAAGTGTTTTGTTGTCATAGTCTCGTCATTAATTTCCTTTACAATAGCTCATTTGTGTGATTGTCCAAATTATCAACCATAAGCCTCATGCCCTCTGTGAGTTGACACTTTATCATGGTGAATGAGTTCTCCCATGGCATATTGGTCCTAGGTGGCCGGTCAGAAGATGGATTCATATGCTCTGGAACCAATCTCTTGTGAGGGGCTGGGCCTTATTCCACACTGGAGTTGCCCATGAGGTGCCGAGCTGGTGTGGGTCTACTCAGCTCCCTAACTTGGTGCCTGTGTGTTGGAGTTTTCCCTGGTAGTTGAGAGGGTAGCTTATGCCTTTGGGTGGGAAGGATGAGCTCTTGTTTGTGCCAAACTGCAGTTCAGAGTACCCACCCTTAGCTGGGGGGCTTCATTGCCCATGTGGGTATCGAGCATAATCTGAAGGGACGTGACTGGGAGGAACAGCCTCTCGGCTCCTAATCCCAGCGGTGTTTAGCTGTTGGACTTTGCTGTTCTGACAGTTTGTCTATCATATATATATATATATATTAATTAATATAGCCTTTCATATGATAAGTTTATGAATATTTTGGAAGCTTTATAGAAAAAACTATGTCACAAAATTGCATGAGAGAAGATTTTGTTAAGAAACCATGGATGACGAAAGGATTGCAAAATGCATGTAAAAAAAAAACTATTTGTATTCATGTTTTCTGAAAACTAGAACATTAGAGACAGAAGAAAAATACAAGAAATGTAAAAATAAACTAGTAGGGATAAGAAAACCAAAGAGGGAATAACGGTAATATGAAAGCAACATGGACTGTAATGAATAGTGTTCTGAAAAACAAGGTGAAAACTGGTATTTCAAAGTATTTTGTGGTGAACAATGAGGAAGTCCATGATGAAAAAGAAATTGTCAATGGCTTTAATGATTATTTTGTCAATGTTGGAACTAGCCTTGCAACTAAAATACTGTAATGATCCTTGAAGAGTCATGTTTAGTGTTAATTATTCCTGTTAGTTACACTGTTACTGGTACTAAGGTTTGACATGTCCTGTTTATGACACAGGGGTTGTTGGGAAATGAGATGGGGCGGGGTTTTGAGAGTTGTTGGCGGTTCTGTTTTGATGTTGGAAGCACCTGTTATGAAGCTGAGGAGTTCTGGCGTGGGTCACTCACAGCCAAACAGTGACTCCGAGTTTACCTGTTATTTATGTTCCTGAATAAAGCGTTGGCTGAAGCAGAACATCTGGTGCTTGAGTGACCGCGACAACGTTACATTGGTGTCAGAAGTGAAACTGCGAGCTGCCTCTGGAAGCGCGCGGCGGAGCAAACTGCAGGTGGAGACTGCTGTGGGCGGACAAGATTAAACGGGAGGAGCTGGAGATGGAAGCCCGGCTTTATTCGACCGCTCATAGAGTGAGAGACACGGCGCTGCAAACGTCTGCTGAGGCTGGATTCTCGCCAGGTTTGGCTAGACACGAGAATTTTTTCCGCCTCGACCACGGTAACGCACCATCACGTGATGTAAACAAAGATGGTGGCGCCCAGTGGCGAGAAGTAGCGGCAAACCTAAAAACGCCAAAGTTCAATGGAAAGACGCCATGGGAGGTGTTTATTGCTCAGTTTGAACTGTTAGCTGCAGCTGCTGGCTGGGATGAGGAGAATAAAGCACTGCAACTAGCTTTGTGCCTGTGTGGATGCAGCTGCCTGTTTACTGCTGCTGAGCAAGGAGGAGAGGAGAGACTATAGGGCGAGATACACTCGAGCGTCCTCACGATACGCCTATACGCAGCGTACGTACGCTGTGGCAAAAGCGTAGCCCTGCAGGGCAAGTACGCGCAAAAGTATTTTTTTACTACGCATACGCGATGCGCGGTGTCTGACCTAAACTTCCCCGGCGCCGGACTGTTTTGTATGTTACACAAATGAAATAAATTCCCCTTCTTTATCGCTGATCGGGCCTTTTCTTTTGTTTTTTTGCCTAAAGTCAAGTAACCGCTTCTTCCTCCGTTCACTCGATGAATGAAATGAATGAATTCAGGTCCTACCTGGGTGCGCGATGTTTTATATATTCCCTGGTGGGCTGTGTGCTGCAGGAAAAGCACTCCCTGTTATTATTTTTATTTCTGAGAGAACTTTTTATAACATATATAGTAGAAACACCGCATGAACACCGCCGCGGTCTTCAGCGAGCTGCTCATGATAGGTTTCACTTTGAGCTGACTGAAATCTGTCAATCATTTCAGTAGGCGTGTCAAAGTGACCAATCAGCGAGCTCAGTTGAATCCCCTCCGTGCTCAGCTGCTCATATTACAACAAGGAGAACGCGAGCGTTTGAAAGCTGATAGTTTCTGAAAGTATAGAAGCGAAAACATACGCACAAAATATCCGCGCATACGCGCGTATACGGAGTCTGCTTCAGTGTATCTCGGCCTTATGCTGCTCTAGTTGGGACACTACAGAGACGATTTGGACAGTATAACCAGCCTGTGCTGCTGCGATCAGAGTTTCACAATAGACGCAGACAGCCTGCGGAGCCCCTCCGTATTCTGGCCCATGACATTGAGTGTCTCTGCAGGAGGGCTTATGACAACATGCCACCTGCAGTACAGGCAGAGCTCGCTCGTGATCAGTTCCTGCAGGCCCTCAGTCCCAAAGAACTCAGAATACAGACCCAGCTGGCACGTCCAGAAACGCTTGGGGCAGCCCTAGAGTTAGCGCTGGAAAGGGAGATGCTGACAGGATCCATTGGTGGAACTGAGGACGCACCAATAGTGAGAGTACTGTCAGCTCCGGTTGAGCAGCTGGGAAGGACAAGGGGATCACCCAGTACAATGCAGACCGCTGCTCTTCAGTCATCTGCTCCCCAAGTGGACCCACGCCGTCGACCACAGAGCTGCTGGGGCTGTGGGCAAACAGGCCACCCCCTGATAGCAAACGGATTCCGGACCGGATCCGTTCCAGATCTACCGTAGGATCCGAAACGGATGCTTAAAACGGATCTGGATCGGAGTCCACTTGCACACCGGATCGGATCCAATTCGGATCCGGATCACAGATCCAGATCGGTTATGGCCCAGACCCTATCCGGATCCACTCATTAAAGAGGGTTTTTGGGTACGTCCGGCCCGGATCCGTTTTGGACCCGTTCATGGAATGTTTCATCCGGCCCGGATCCGTTTTGGACCCGTTCATGGAATGCTTCATCCGGCCCATCCGTTTTGGACCCGTTCATGGAATGCTTCATCCGGCCCGGATCCGTTTTGGACCCGTTCATGGAATGCTTCATCCGGCCCGGATCCGTTTTGGACCCGTTCATGGAATGCTTCATCCGGCCCAGATCCGTTTTGGACCCGTTTATGTTACTCATATCGGAGGTGGACTAATTTGGTCCAGAACCTTTATTTATCATGAATTGAGAGAAGTAGCTAAAAACTTGTATACCAGCTCCAAAAAGACTCCATACATCTAACCAGTTTAACATTGAACACATGAAAATAATTTATTGTGAAGCTGCAAAAGACCTAAAATTGGGTTCTGAGTAAATTTTGAGGCTGCACAATGGCGCAGTTGGTAGTACTGTTGCAGGTGTTAAAATCCCAGCCAGGGGTCTTTCTGCATGTGTTTGTATGTTCTCCGTGTACATGCATGGGTTCTCTAGGTACTTCATCTCGTCTGTTATCCACAAACTATGCTGTACTGTTCTCCCTACTCTATACCAGGACAAAACGAAGCCCCTTTTTTCATTTATCAAGACTTTAAAGTTTTCACTTTTTAACCCAGGAAAGTTAGTTAACAGAACTCAAAAATTTAAGTACAAGATGAGACATTTTTAAAGGTAACAAAAATCAATTTTTATTAGTTTGTTGCCCTTGATCTAAGTACAGAATACATGTACTCAGAAATGTTGACTTTGTATTAATCAAAGCACATGAAACAAAACTTACAAAAAATCTGAAGCAGCTGATAATGTTTAAATACATCAAGTAGAACAAACTTGAAATGACTACACTGTTAAAATAAATAGGGTGGTTAAACTTAAAAACTTGAGTTCAAAAGCTGCCTTAAAAACAAGTTAACGCAACTTCAAATGTTTTTTTTTCCAACTTAGGATGGCAAGCTAGAAAAGTAGCCCAATTTATGATGTCATTGTTTAAATATGATACCATAAGTTGAAATGACTAACTATAGAACATTATTCATTCTCCAAAAATTGAGTACTGGTACTCTTGTCAAGTAAAATTACAATCATATTCTATTTGAACTCAAATAACTAAGTTATACCCTTGTTTAATTAATGTTTACCGGTACTTGTTGTATGAACTTCATACTCTGAGTTTAAACAACTTGCAAAGTTACATTATCCATTCATAAAAACTTGTTTTCATTTGTTAAAGTAACAAACAATTACTGTATACCCGATATATACTTTCAACTCTCATGTTAAAGCGTATGTAGTTTATTTTTTAAACATATTTCTTCACTCTGCCCTTATCTCCTGATACATTGATCTTTGACATGTAATCTCTCAAAAAAACTATAGTCCTCTGGCGTCTCCCGGTGGTAATAAAAGCATTTATAAAAAGCCAAGAGCGTCCCGCGGTTAACCAGCCAATAAAAACAGAGCTTCTTACTTTTCACCCCCTAACCCACGCCCCCGCCTGTCAGCCCGCAACGAGCCCCGCAGCGGCCGCGCAGGTTCTTGTTGAAATAATTTCAAAGCGATGCAAAACTGTTTTGTATGTGACACAAATGTATTAAATATCCCTTCTTCATCCCTGCTCTGAACTTTTATTTTGTTTTTTTTGCCAAAAGTCAAGTGATCGCTTCCTCCCCTCCAGACCTGCACTGACAGATATGAGGAAGTGGATCAATTTGTCACGAGCGAATTAAATCATGTCCAACGTGGCTGTGTGAAGCTCTGCAGGTTTCAGGGTGTTTTTGTTTTGCTGGACCAGTGGTCCATGTTTTTATTTTATTTTTTAGAAGGTTTTATTAACACATAATCACAGAACATTGCAGCGCAGAAACGGGTAGAGGAGGCGGAGCATTCCAGGCTGCAGCGCGAGTGAGGTGGAGCTGAGTCATATATGGCTCTGAGTAAGGTGGGACCAGAAACATGTCTCTGTTCAAAATGTTTCTAAGTGCCAGCGTGTTAAAAAGCTGCATACTGAGCCTTTAAAGTTAAACTGACATACCAATTCCCTTTTTGAGTTCATTTAACTCAAGATTTTAAAGCAGCAATTGAACTTGAAATAGCAATTTAAGTAAACTAACATTTCCAAATATTGTTCCCTGTCTCCACTAAGAATGCCAAGTTCACCATTTTCCTAAAAATAATTACACCAAATACGCTTCCATTTCAAATATGAAACATAAATTTTTATCTTTCTCTAGATGAGACCAGCCTTAAATCAAGTGTAAAAGAAAACATTTGTCCAAGACAAGCAGAAGTGTTGACATTTATTGGAGGACCGAAACTGACAAATAAAAACAGAAATACCATCCATCCATCCATTTTCTTCCGCTTATCCGGGGTCGGGTCGCGGGGGTAGCAGCCTAAGTAGGGAGGCCCAGACTTCCCTCTCCCCAGCCACTTGGAGCAGCTCCTCTGGGGGAATCCCAAGGCGTTCCCAGGCCAGCCGAGAAACATAGTCCCTCCAGCGTGTCCTGGGTCTTCCTCTGGGTCTCCTCCCGGTGGGACATGCCCGGAACACCTCACCAGGGAGGCGTCCAGGAGGCATCCTAACCAGATGCCCGAGCCACCTCAACTGGCTCCTCTCGATGTGGAGAAGCAGCGGCTCTACTCCGAGTCCCTCCCGGATGACTGAGCTTCTCACCCTATCTCTAAGGGAGAGTCCAGCCACCCTGCGGAGAAAACTCATTTCAGCCGCTTGTATCCGAGATCTTGTTCTTTCGGTCATAACCCAAAGCTCATGACCATAGATGAGGGTGGGAACGTAGATCGATCGGTAAATTGAGAGCTTTGCCTTTTGACTCAGCTCTCTCTTCACCACGACAGACCGGTACAGCGCCCGCTTCACTGCGGACGCTGCACCTATCCGCCTATCGATCTCACGCTCCAGTTTTCCCTCATTCGTGAACAAGACCCCGAGATACTTAAACTCCTCCACTTGGGGCAGGACCTCCTCCCCGACCCGGAGAGGGCATGCTACCCTTTTCCGGCTCAAGACCATGGCCTCGGATTTGGAGGAACTGATCCTCATCCCGGCCGCATCACATTCAGCTGCAAACCGCTCCAGCGAAAGCTGTAGATCACGATCTGATGAAGCCAATAGGACCACATCATCTGCAAAAAACAGAGAAGCGATTCTAAGGCCACCAAAACGGATCCTCTCAACACCTTGGCTGCGCCTAGAAATTCTGTCCATAAAAGTTATGAACAGAATCGGTGACAAAGGGCAACCTTGGCGGAGTCCAACTCTCACCGGAAACGAGCCTGACTTACTGCCGGCAATGCGGACCAAGCTCTGACACCGGTCGTACAGGGACCTAACAGCCCGTATCAAAGGGCCTGGTACCCCATACTCCCGGAGTACCCCCCACAGAACCCCCCGAGGGACGCGGTCGAATGCCTTTTCCAAGTCCACAAAGCACATGTAAACTGGTTGGGCAAACTCCCACGTACCCTCCAGGACCCTGCTGAGGGTGTAGAGCTGGTCTAGTGTTCCACGACCAGGACGAAAACCACACTGCTCCTCCTGAATCCGAGGTTCGACTATCCGACGGACCCTCCTCTCCAGAACCCCTGAATAGACCTTACCAGGGAGGCTTAAGAGTGTGATCCCCCTATAGTTGGAACACACCCTACGGTCCCCCCTTTTTTTTTTTTTATAAGTATTATATGGTAGCCTGTTTAAACCAGACCCTGTCCTTCACTTCGCTTCAGACAAGGGTCTAGGACCTCTCCATTGACAACCAATTCTTGCTGGAGGCGTGACCTCTGCTGATGGCTGCTCCCCCGTGGTCTGCTGAACTTGACTTCAGCTCCGCCTCCTGCTGAATTTTCTCTCGCTCCGTTGCATATTGTGTTTATATGTTAATAAAACGTCCTAATAAAATAAAATAAAACCATGGATCGCTGGTCCAACACACCAGAAGACCAGGAAATCTGATGGGACTCGGGCAGCAACTTAAAACCTGACTTTAATTCTCTCGTGACAACCTGAGGCATTTCCTTGTTCAGCGGAGGGAGAGGAGGAGGAGGAGGGAGCGAACACTTGACTTTTGGGAAAAAAACAAAAGAAAACTCCAGATAAGGGATTAAGAAGGGGAAATTAATAAATTTGTGTCACATATAAAACAGTCCTGCATCGCTTTGCATCGCTTTGAATGAGAACATGCGGCTGCTCGCTGGCTGCGCGCTGGGACAGGTGGGGGCATTTCCTTATCAGCGGAGGGAGAGGAGGAGGAGGAGGAGGGAGGAGGGAGCGAACACTTGACTTTTGGCCAAAAAAACAAAAGAAAACTCCAGATAAGGGATTAAGAAGGGGAGATTAATACATTTGTGTCATTTATACAACAGTCCTGCATCGCTTTGCATCGCTTTGAATGAGAACATGCGGCTGCTCGCTGGCTGCGCTGGGACAGGTGGGGGCGTGGGTTAGGGGCCAAAAACTCCGCCCCTTCTGTTCTCTGATTGGTCCGGTCAAAAATCTACCGGAGAAATCGTTGTCTATGAGAGAAGTCCCAGACTGTGCAGTGAAGGGAAATGAGAATTGAGCGGAGCTGTGCAGGAAGGCGAGGGCCAGGCTAATTATATGTATATAAATTATATATATTTTAATATTATTT
>JBBPBX010032846.1:0-14396 GCA_038048925.1 Garcialebias charrua
TGGAGTGGTGCAGAAAAGGAATTTTCTCTCCCTCCGGGAGGTCAGTTAGAGTCATCCACAGATGGCGTTGTGCGATGACCACCTCAACCATGCCTTTGCCTTGAGCAACAGCTGCTGTCCCCATCATGCGGAGCACAAAGTCTGTTGCCCTGCGTGCTTCCTCCAGCAGGTCGGCGGCAGCCTGTCTGTCCGTCGTTACCTGGAGCTCCTGCAGTTTTTTTCAACACTTTATTTATAAGATTTTCAAGTACATTTATATATAAAAAAATAAAAAGACAAAACAAAAACAATAACAACAAAAAAGGGGACAAAAGACAAGCAACTAATATATAAAGTAAATATAACATAACCAATAGATTCTTAAATAAATGAAATGATTGGGCAAGATTCACAATTACAGTATATTACTCAACTGTCCATTTTATCAAGAAGACACTGAAGTAATGTGGTTGAATAAAAGGAGCATTATTGGTCTTTTATATATTCCAACACTGGATTCCATATTCTTGAAAACTTAAGAATGTTACCAGAAAGTTCATATCTCAGTCTTTCCACATGCAGAATACTTATGAGTTCATTCAGCCAGGTCTCAAATTTAGGGGCTAAATCAGACTTCCATAGTTTCAGAATACACCTTTTTGCAATCATCGTACAAAAAGTTAGAGCAATACGCATGTTACAATCTAGGTTTTTCAAGGTGTTGGAGTACCCCAGCAGAGCAGTTTCAGGATCAGGTGTGACAGTGATGTTAAAGACAGATGAAAACCATTGAAAGATAAGAGACCAAAAATTATGTAAATTTGGACAAAACCACCAAAGGTGGGCTAGAGTACCTTCTGCTGCTTGACATCTGTTACAAAGTGAAGAAAGATTAGGAAAAAATTTATTTAATTTTGTTTTAGAATAATGTAATCTATGAACTACCTTAAACTGAATCAGTTGAAGCCTGGCATTAATTGAACAAGACTTGATGTTCTTTAATATTTCATCCCATGTTTCATCCTCGATCTCAATAGCAAGCTCACCTTCCCAGGCTTTTTTAATTTTACTCGTGGAAAAATCCAAAGTGCCTGAGAAAAAGCGAACCAACTCAGAGATCAAATGTTTTGCTTCAGGAGGGCCTAGGAGAGATTTTAACAATACATTTTTCTCAGATGGTAATTTATATGACTTTGTAACTTGTTGGATATAATGTCTCAGTTGTAAATACCTAAAAAATTGAGATTTTGCAATAGAAAATTTGGATTGCAATTGTTCAAAGGAGCCTAAATGTCCATCAACATAAAGATCCTCTAAACAGACAATACCCATACAACTCCACTCTCTAAAGGCAGTATCTGTAAGAGATGGCAAAAAGTCATGATTCTGCCAAACTGGAGCATAAATTGTAATGTGCGGGAGTGCACAATGTTTTCTAATTTGATTCCAGATCTTCTGGGTGTTTAACAAAGTAAAATGATCCTTCCTAAAGACCGCAGAAGGCCTTGGGGATGAAAAGAGGATTGCAGGAAGAGAAGTCTTGTGGGATAGGCTTTTTTCAATGGTTAGCCAAGGAGGTGAGGTAAACCTCTCCCCCTTCTCAAAGCCATATTGCCAGTACACCATAACTCTGACATTGGCGGCCCAATAATAGTGCAAAAAACAAGGCAAACCCAAACCCCCACAGTCTCTAGATTTTTGGAGATGACTTTTAGCGATCCTGTGTGTTTTGTACCCCCAGACAAATGGTATGATAATAGAATCTAAAAGTAAAAAAAAAAGACTTGGGTAAGAAGAGAGGAATGTTCTGGAATAAATACAAAAATTGCGGCAGTGAGACCATCTTGATAGCGTCCAATCAAGGATAAAGGTAGAGTTCTCCATTTTTCTATATTCTCCTTGAGTTTGGTCAACTTCTCTGTAAAATTTAGTTTGAAAAGGTCATTTGTTTTTTTTGAAATTTTGATACCTAAATATTTCACATATTCAGAATTTAATTTAAAAGGCGTAACTGTCACAAATAATGGATCCAATTCATTAGCTATTGATATAAGCTCACTTTTCTGCCAGTTAATTGTATAACCAGATACCTTCCCAAATGAATTAACAAGCTGCAGTAAATGTGGAATTGACTGTTCAGGGTCAGATATAAAGAGGGCCACATCATCCGCATATAAAGAGATTTTATGATCAATTCCACCTAATGTTATAGGTTTAATAAGGACATGGTTCCTTATACTAATTGCCAAAGGTTCGATAGATAAAGCAAAAAGGAGCGGGGAGAGGGGGCACCCCTGCCGCGTACCTCTTTTCAAAGGGAAGGAGGGGGACCTATCTAAGTTAGTAAGTACTGAAGCTGTAGGCCGAGAGTACATTATACGGACCCAAGAGATAAAAGATGAACCCAGACCAAATCTCTCCAGAACCTTCAAAAGATACGGCCATTCAACTTGGTCAAAAGCCTTCTCTGCATCTAGACACAGGATGGCTTGCTTAGAGGATTTATCAAAAGAATGATACATAATGTCCACCACACGTCTAACATTAAAGAAAGAATATCGATTTGGGATAAAACCAGTCTGATCAGTATGAATAATGGTTTCTATACATTTAATTAACCTATTTGCAAGTATTTTAGTGAGTATCTTAAAATCTAGATTAAGCATGGAAATTGGACGATATGATGAAGGCTCTGTTTCATCCCTATCCGGCTTCAACAGTAATGAGATATTGGCGTCATATAGGGTTGGAGGGAGGCCTTCCGATTTTATTGAGTGTAAAAACATTCTATGTAGAATTGGAACAATTTGATTAGCAAAGTTCTTGTAAAATTCAATGCCAATTCCATCTGGTCCAGGACTTTTCCCACTTTGCATCGATCTGATTGCATTAAATATTTCTGCTGTTGATATTTCTGCGTTAAGGGCTTCACGAGAGGCTTCATCCAGCTTCGGTATGTTTACATTTTTTAACCAGTTGTCCACATCACCTGTGGACATAGATCTGTAAAGCTCCTCGTAATATTCTTTAAATCGAACATTTATCAGCTTTGGGTCAGTTAGGAGTACTCCTGAGTGAGATTTTATTTTATGAATAGCTCTACTGGCCTGTTGCCCCCTAAGCTGCCGAGCTAGAAGTGTATGGGGTTTGTCCCCAAGTTCAAAATACTGCCTCCTGAGTCGTAAGATCTGGTCACAAACCTGGCGTGATAAAATGTTATTATATTCATATTTAAGGTTGAGAATATTTTGTAGTGTTTGAGAGTTACCTGTGCTTCTATACAATGATTCTAGTTGTGAGATCTCAAAATCAATTTCTTCTAAACGAGTTTTGCTTGATTTTTTCAAAGCCGCCTCATATGCAATAATATGGCCTCGTATAACAGCCTTGAATGCTTCCCACAGGACTGAATCAGTGACATCTGAGGTGTCATTAATCTCAAGATATTCTGTAATTTTTTCCGACATATGCTTACAAAAATTTTCGTCTGCCAGCAGAGAAGGGTGGAAATGCCATGAAGAGTACTGTCTGGGTTTATTGAAGTTAAGAATTATTGAGGTGGGGGCGTGATCTGAGATCAGAATGTTATGGTATTTAGTGTTTATTACATTTGATATGATTTTAGCATCCAATAAAAAATAATCAATACGAGAATATGATTTGTGTTTATTAGAAAAAAAAGAGTACTCTCTATCTGTCGGGTGTTGGAGCCGCCAAATGTCAACTAAGTTATTAGTGGCAATAAGATTGTTTAGAACAGTAGAAGCATTAGAGGGACTGATTATTTTGCTAGCTGACCTGTCAAGACAGGGATCGAGTATCACGTTATGGTCTCCCGCAACTATTAAATTTGTGGTTGAAAGGTCAGACAACCTTTCAAAGGTTTTTCTGAAAAATGCTGGGTCGTCAATATTGGGTCCGTAAATATTTAACAATGTTACATGAGTAGAATAAAGATAACCTGTTACAATGATATATCGACCATTCTGATCACAAAGTGTTGAAATATGTTTAAAAGGTATGTTTTTCCGAATAATAATTGCAACCCCACGAGCTTTGCTGGAAAATGTTGACTGATATATTTTGTCTGCCCATCTACAACACAAAGATTTCTGTTCAGATGGTCTGATATGAGTCTCTTGAAGGAACATCACGTCGGCCTCCAATGAATTAAGGTGTGCAAATACCTTAGCACGTTTGATTGATTGCCCTAGGCCGCGGACATTCCAACTGACCAAGTTAATGCCCTCTTTCCTACCTCTAGGTGCCATAAACAATTGGAAATTGAATTATGTGGACAGTAACACTATGAATTGCCCAAAATACAAATAAGAAAAATAAAAATTTAAGAAAAACACATAAAGTGAACTTACATTTTCCCACCCCGAACTCCCACTTTCCCAAACAAAGTGAGAGGTACAATCCTGACATACTGTCCTCAGGGGTCTTATACTAGTTAAACTTAACCAGTAATATCACTAGATACACAACTTACAAAACTTTATAATGTCCCATCCGATAACTAACCATAAACTTTATTTTAACATTTCAATAACAAAAATCAAAATTAAACCTGATGTTGGTGTAAGGACTAAATAAATAAATAAAATAAAAAATTATATATTGTTAAATAATAACCCAGAACTTTACACCAACAACAGTTCTGTGCCTCAGCTGTTTGTCACAAGGTGACGTCATATTGTTGTTGTCACCTAGGCAACGCATACCAAACAGACACGTGCACGACTGTCACCCCTCCTCTGTGGCCTGGTAGCTGAGCAGAAAGCGATCAGCATCTCCTGGGGTGTTGAAGATCTTATTAATAACAGTACCTTTAGAAACTCTGAGCCGTGCAGGATAGAGAAATCCAGTGCGCATCCCAGCTTCCTTCAGCTTCTTCCTCACTTCCTCAAATGGCTGGCGCTGCTTAATTATCTCTGCTGGAAAATCAGGGAAGATGAGAATCCGTCTCCCGTCGTATGTCAGAGGGGTTTTCTCACGTGCCAGCCGCAGTATTTTCTCCTTAGTTTGAAAATTGTGAATCCGTGCCATCACGACTCGGGGACGCGCTCCGGCGTCCGGGGGCTGTCCCAGCCTGTGAGCTCTGTCAACCTCTATCGGGGTGGGGAAGTTAGCCGGTCCCAGCAAGTCACGCAGAAAGTTGGCGAAAAAGTTTACAGGGTTGATACCCTCTGCTCTTTCTGGTAAGCCCACCACTTTTATATTTTGACGCCGAGAGCGTGCTTCGAGGTCGACGATCTTGTGTTGGAGTAGTTTGTAATTCTCCTCCAGCTGCGCGCAGTGTTGTTTCAGCTGGGACAGCGTGACGTCACGGTCGCTGCAGGTCGCCTCCAAAGTAGAAATCCGGTCTTCGTGGTCAGTCAGAGTGACCTGCATAGTTTGCAGGGAAGCCTCCAGGTTGTTAAATCTGTCATCCATCTTCTTACTCAAATCAGTTATTGCTGAAAGAATAGCGGATGTCTCTGTGTTTGACAGCTGGGGCGTTGGCTCTGCTGAGTCATCAGTTGCGTCTCTGCCGGCAGCCGCGTTTGCTTTCTGCAGTTTTTGTTCTCTCCTGGTAGCCATGAGTACACAAACACAATATGATTGTAGTATACAACCATCTAGCTGATGCAACTGAATTAGAAACGTTATATTGCTTGAATAGTAAGAATCGGTTGGGAGCTCAGAGCAGGTGCGTCTACAGTCTACACCATAGCGTGCTCTCTAGCCACACCCCCAGCTCCTGCAGTTTTTCAGCCAGGTAAGCCTGCATCATGGCGGACGTGTTCATTGCGCGCACCGCGAGGCCCTGAGCCCTATAGCATTTCTCGAGCAGAGAAGCCGAGGCTCGATAGGCTTTGCTGGGCAAAGTTGGCTTCGTCCCGGATGACCTGGGGGCCAGGTGAGACACCAGTGTGTCCTCCATTTGTGGCACGTTGGCTATGCCCACTGCATCCATCCCGTCCATGTCGAGGAACTGTGAGAGCGGCAGCAGCATGGGAACCCTGGGTTGGGTCCAGGTGTGAGTCAGCTCCGTGAGGAAATCCGGAAAGATGGACATCCTTTGCCTCGTGGCGGATTGCTGTTTTGAGTAAAAATAATTTCTTGCCAACCTTGTGACTTGTTGACGTGGTGGAGGTTCTGGCCATGGGATCTGCAGCGCGTCCGTTGCTCTGCGACACAAGTCAAACAGAGCAAGGATCGAAAAGTCAGTCTCTGGGAGCACAGGCGCCGGGGTGTGAGAGAGGTCTCCCCCCGTTCGTCATTTTCAGGGTCGGCGTCATCAGCAGAAAATTCACCTGAGGCTGAAATCGAGAGTTCATCCTCATTCATCAAGCCTCGAGTGTCAAAGTCGACTGTTAAGTCCCCGATGGGAGACAGCGCATCTTGGCTGTCACCCCATTCGCCTTGGGTGCCGTCCTCCAGAGCCATGTTCTCAAGCTCCGGGGTAGGAGTGAGAAGCTCAGTCGTGTCCGGGTCTGTTGGCGCCGCAGCAACGCCCATGGCTTTGGCGACGAAGTCCGCCCGGTGCCTCCTCACAGCCTCCAGCATCTGGCTGCAGTGTGGGCATGATTCGGGCGCATCCAGCGCCCTGTTCGCGTGTAGCATTCCCAGGCAGACAGGACAGGCCTCGTGGGTATCCGTCGCTGAGAGAGAAAAACCGTATCCGCTGGGGCAGGCGCGCAAGGTCGGGCTCGCCGTCCTGCCAGTCTTTTTTGGAAGTCTTGTCTTTCGCTTTCCTTTCTCCGGAGGCATGTCCGAGATAAGGCGAGCGAGTCCCTCCAAAATCTTTTTCTTTTTATTTGAGACGTCTCCTCCGTCGCGTCGCTTTCGCTGGCTAGCCTGCTACGAAATTAGCAGAGGTAGCAATGTGACGCAGTTTAGCGCCGTCGAGCAAAGCAGTCTGCGGAGAGAGGAGAAGAAAAAACTTTGGGGTTAAGGTAAAATGTGCCGGACTAGCTTTCGCTAGCCCGGCAGTACGCAGGAAGAATTCTCTGTACGCCCTGTGTAGGGAGCAAGCTCACCTCTGGTCGAGCAATGAAGCAACAGAGAAGTCCCGCGAAGCGAGTTGAGTTCAGGTTTAAGCGAGGTGAAGGGCAATAAGAGAAAGTAGGACGGGCGTCAGCGCCTTAAGTACCCAGAGGGCGGGGTCTCTGGCGTGACGCTGACGCCCCTGCCGTAAAGGCGTGATTGTATTCCTTCAGGTAATCGCGCGGAGCGCAATTTCCCATAGCATCTATGTTGCACCTAGTGACTGACTGATAAGGGAACTGGTCCAGATGACATGATTTAACTTCTCTACCTGGATTATTGAGCTTACAAACCTTTTTCTGAACCAGTTTGGCCTTGTAGGGTTTTGTAGGGTTTTCTGGGGTCTGGTCCTGCATGTTGTGTTTTGCCCTCATGTTTACCAGCCCTACCTCAACATTCCTCCTCCTGTGTCCAGCACTGTCACACCTGTGTCTAATCTTAATCACCGCAGGTGTCTGTCATTTCACCTTGTCAGTGTCTGTATATATTCAGTCCCTTGGTGTCTTGTCATTGTCTCTGGATTGTCCTTGTCCTAAGACTTCATGTTAGTTATCCCTCTTGTGTCATCTCCGTTTAAAGTAAGTTAGCTGCCCCGTCAGCATTTTGTTTTGTTTATTCTTTAAATAAACGTTTTTACTTATTTTATCGAAGCCTCCTCGTCATCCTGCACTTTGGGTTCATAACACAAAGACGACGATCATGATAGGCCTTGGTTGTCCTCAGGCTTTTTCTGTGAGTAGCAAGTTGGCCACATGACCTAAAACATTTGATTGTTGTCAATGATTGTTTTGGATGGATGTGCTCTATTTGCACGTGTTAAAAGTCTGCTTCTGAGATTCCAACAGGAGGTTGGCTTGAAACACAGCAGTGAAGGCTACTTATGGGACAGATCTGGTTGGCAGGCCGTAGACTGATGAAGTTCTCTGGATGGGGGATGAAACATTTCTTCACTGAAAGAAATTGGTCCAGATGACAAGATTTAACCATTTTCGTTGCCTCTACCAGGACTGTAAATGTCAGGTCTATTGAACATTTTAATATTTAGTTAGAGAAACAAAGTTTGTTCTATTGGATCTTTTCCCTGTGAATCAGTTAAGAACAAGAAAATCTTACAATCACTCCCTGTCTTAACACCACCAGCCTGATCAAGAAAGGTCATCAGAGACTCTACTTCCTCAGACGGCTGAGACGAGCCGGTCTGAGAAGCCCAGTCCTCACCTCGTTCTACAGGTGTGCAGTGGAGAGCGTCCTGTGCTCCAGCATCAACGTGTGGCATGGAGGCTGCACAGTTGCAGAGAGAAAAGCTCTGCAGAGAGTGGTGAAGGCTGCACAGAAGTCTGTGGGAGTCAGTCTCCCCACCATCACAGACATTTACACCTCCAGATGCAGAAAAAGAGCCACCTGCATCATGAAAGACCTCACTCACCCAGCACACTCACTCTTTGCACCACTCCCCTCGGGACGGAGGTTGAGGAGCATCAAATGTAGAACCACTAGACTGAGAAACAGCTTCTACCCTGAGGCTGTCAGACTCATGAATAAATAAATAATAAGAATAAACACTGCAAAATGTCACATCATACTGATACTGTACTGATCTGTTTCTTGTTGCTGCGTTCATCTGTGACCATCTGCTCATGTTCGTGCTGCTGTTTATAATGATGTTTTTCTACTACATTAGGGCTTAGTGTATTACTAGCTGATGTCTCTCTTAGTTAATCCTAGATGTTATTATTGTATTTCTCTTGCATTTGTTGTTGGATGTAACTGGGACCCTGTGTACATAATCTCGTTTTCAACACATGTACTACATGCGGTGCAAATGACAATAAATTCTCTCTGACTCTCTGACTCTGACTCTGACTCTGACTCTCTGTCTCATCTGTCACCACTGCAGCCACTTGTGTGGAAGCAAAAACTTACAAACTGGAACAGGCAGGCAAAACAGGACAGGTTCAGATTCAGACAGACCACAGGAAGACTGAGAAGTCTGTGTTAAAAACAGAACAATGACCGGATGCTTGTGTGGTGCAGAGGAGAGGTTTAAGTAAGGCTGAGGGAGAGAGAGATGTGCACCTGGGCAGGTAGCTGATAGGGACAGGTGAGAATGATCAAGACTGGAGAGGCAGACTGAGGAGAGCGTGGAAACTGACATGAAACACAGAGTCAAAATACATCAGGAACAAAATGACCCAAGCGGAACAAAAGAAACACAATAAGCAGAAATGGGAAAGACACAGTTATAGACGGTCCAGAACTCAGCTGCCCGTGTCATCACTCAAACCTCCTACTATAGCCACATCACTCCTGTCCTGCAGCAGCTCCACTGGCTCCCGGTTAAAGGTTCAGTATGTAACTTTTCTAATAATTTTTTTAAACATATTTCTTCACTCTGTCACTATCTACTGACAGACTGATGTTAGAAATGTAATCTCTGAAAAAAAACTATAGTCCCCTTGCTTCTCCAGGTGCTACTAAAAGCTCACATCAGCTCACATCAGCATATACTTGAGGATGACATTAGAGCTGTGCTTGGCGATACAGTTATGTGTACAAAGTAAATAGTGAGTACAGTAGTGGACAGAGGACACAGCCCTGAGGCGTACCATGCTGAGGACTAGTGTGGAGGAGAGGTGACTGCTGATTCGTCTGTTGGTGAGAAACTAACAAGTGGTGGGTATTTCAAATAATGAGAATTTGCAGACATAACTTCATTTTTTTCACACTTCTTACCAATGTCAGCAAGAGAAGATCTTCTTTCCTTAAAAGTGACCACTGATCAAACAAATTACCGTAGACACATTTCTAAACATTCCAGTGCTTTTTAAACTTTATTTGTGGCTAAACTTATTTTACACATTTCACAAATTTTCCCTGCAATACACCTAAGACTTTGGCAAAATACTATTCAAACTAAACTAAACTAAATTTTAATTGAAGGTGAAGCTCTTTTTCTGATCAGTGGCTTCTTTGCTCGTTCAAAAGTCTAACCAGCTAACAGATATGAAAATTAATGATTATTTATTAGAACTAGTTGCACTGGAGATTTTTATGCGTAGCCCGAGAAGGAAAAGAAGGAATTAGATGAGCTTGTGAAAAAACCATTGTGCTGTACAGATTTGTTTTTAGTCGTGATGTGTACTGCCACAGTTAAATTAAGCAATAAATAACATTTGATGGTGACGGCCATTCTACATTAAAAAGATTTTAATTATTTGAAACTTGGAATTTCTGAGCATGTTGTGGAGCGTTTTCTTAACCTATAAGTAAGTATATGTGCTTTATGTTGTCATTGTATGTTCCCATATAATGACAACATTGGTTCTCTAGCCCATCGTGGGATGCACCCAGGTGGAGCAGTGGGCAGCTATTGAGCACCTGGAGCAACTGGGGGTTAAGTGTCTTGCTCAGAGACACCACAACATGTGGGAATGGCAGAGAGTTGAGCTTCAGCTTTCTGGTCCCAGGTCGTCTGCCCTACCACTTCCCCATTTCTGTCCCTGACATGATGAGGGCTCTGTCAGAATTAACTTTGCATTTCAGCAAATGTCACAAAGGATAATTGTTGTAGAAAATCTCTCTCACTAACGTTGTTTATCCAAAAGCACCACACTAGACGGCAGGAGAAGACTTTAAATCGGTATTTATACTTGCAAGGTCAGATTTTCAGGAGACATTACACAAATATACATCATTCACATACGTTACCAGTCACAGAACAAAAGCCCAGAGCTGCGTTAATGATCACTTTTATACCCTTATCAGTTCAGCTGAGTTCACAGAGTTCAAAAGGTGTCGTTGGCAGCCTTCTCATCCAGAGCTCTCCATTAATCCAAACATATGGTTCATGGGCAGAGATGAGACAGTAGGTCTTGGGAGACTGTTACAATTATATCTTGGGCTTCTTATTCTCAGCCATAGTAATAAAAACATTGATAACCGAAAATTATCTGTATTTGTGGAATTACGTTCATTATTTTTAACATGACAATGATCCTAAAGACACTGCTAATGCCGTAAATACAATGGGTAGAGTAAAACTATGCTACAGAACACTAATATTCATGAACTGGTCCCTCAGAAGTCAGAACCTTTAAATGATGAAAACATTACTATTTTGACAGAAAACAATAAAGTTAAATCTAAATGAGAATTTATACAAAGATAATTATAACAAGTTCCAACTTTCAAGATAGCTGGAAAATATTCTGTTTTCCAATCTATGTTTGCAGATGTTCCAGTAAATTAATGTTGCTATTTTCCCATGTCTTTGCAAAACATACATATTGTGCAAATCTTTTACGTTTTTTTTGTTGCAACTATTACTTTTTATTTTGGTTCTAATGAGCCAAACGTTGCTGGAATCTTTTTTTTGTTAATCAATATTTGTTCTGGTTTCTAAAAGCCTGTCTAAAATTTTCTTTGGACTTTGGATGCTTTTTATGACAACACATGCAGCATGTGAACAGAGGAAGGACAAAACCCCCAAAATTGTCAGACCTAAAAATTATTTTTAAAAAATCAAAGCAAATGAAGTTTTTATATGAAAGTCAATTCAGCAGACACCAAAGAGTTACATCAACTACTGTATGTAAAAATTTTCAGCTAATAGCTCTTTAGAAATCACCTTATTGGTATCAAAATTTACCTTTGGGTATAAATAAAGTAACCTAACCTAAAAGACCAATTTATGTGTGAAGCTGTATTTAATCCTGTTTGCAGGAACCAGATCCAAAACAGAATACCACAGAAAAAAAAATCACCCTGGAAAATATAAGGAGGTAGCCCTACCTGGACCGTTCAGGGTGCTGGGGGAGCATTAAACATTTTGTCTTTTGTGGGGTGAGCAGTTGGGTAACCATGGGATTCTCATAGACAATTCCTTAGAACTGTGTCCTGATGCATGCTCAAGACTGAAGAAGTCTTTTGGATGAAAGACAAAATGTTTCAACAAGGAAGAATAATCCATCCAGAGGACATGATTCAATTTATTACACGAGAAATGTTCATATGAAAGGACCAAGTTTGTAGCTGCTGACCAGGTGCAGCACTTCAGATGCTGAGAAGAAGCAATGTCAGCAAGTCAGTGTGCCTAAAAGAAGAAAGAGTTTGATAGGAATATTTATTTATTTTTGCCTCCAGTTCTTACATGTGTCCAGTTTTGCTACTTTTTTGTCGGTCTAAACAGATCTGTAAATGAGTCTTCAAGGCTCAGTGTGATTTATCTAAATAAAGGTTGAATGAATGAATGAAAAAACATCCATCCTGTAGCAACACAGTAAACCAGGGCTGAAAGAAATGTTAGTGACTCAAGAGTAAATTATTAGTAAAAGGGTTCAATGGTGGAATATCTTTTGGGATTTAGTAATCAATATAAATTGGTTGTTTGTAGGTTGTCTGTAGAAACAACATGGATTTGTCCTTTGAGTTTTGGGGCCTTTTATATCTGAATGTTTCAAAGGTCAGAACAAAAAAAAAAGTTCCTCTGAAAATGGTCTGTCACTGGACAAGGAGTGAAAAGACAGCCTGAGGCAAGGGAACAGAAAAACTAAAAGATCTTCCAAAAATAAAATAAATAAATAAATAAATAAAACAACTAAAGAACCACTCACTAATCATAACTATTTTAAGAGATTATAGTTCTGGTTCCTTTCATATAAATGAATGATGGATACCATCACCATAAAGGAGTGTTTTCTGAACTCTCTTTTACCGTCGCGAAGAAAGTGAAGTGCCGTTTCTTTTGGTTGCAGTCTTTTGGATTAAAAACGAAACGTTTCAGTAAGTTTGTTTTATTTTTATTGTCCAGAGGACCTGACTGATTTGTCCAGAAAGTTCATTCTCAGCAGCGCTTACACTCCTGAACAGTAGGTGGCGGTATATGTGTCTCTTTAGTATATGTGTAGGTTGTGGGCGTGACCTATTTGACGTTTTGCCTACGTCTCCCCGGTGCGGTCCAATCAGAACCCGCCAAAGAGAGACACCGCCAAGATCAGATTGTGCGAGGCTGTTGTTGTGAGTCGAGGCTAGCAGAGACTGAGCTGGAAGGCTAGCTGATGTCTCGCTAACTTGTGAAGTCCGCTGGTAAGGTGCATTCACTGACTTATCGGTGGCTGCCTCGCATATCATAGCTCGTACAGAAATATTTTAACAGCTTTTACGCTTTGAATTACATGGAAACGCGTCGCGGTCTGATGCAACGCTAACTCGTAAACTTTCTCGATGACAGCTGGAGTTAGCTTGATAGCTAGCCGCTGGGCTAACAAAGCCCCTGTCGTATCTGGTTAGCTCGTAGCTTTGATCACCATTTGCTAGCTAGCAAAGTTAGCAACAGATTATATTAATAAGTACCGTAGTTAGTGTTATTGTATGTTCATGTTATTGTTTCAAGTAGCAGGTCATCATAATTCATTTCACAACAGGGCGAGCCAAGGGTATTTGTGTACTCATCTTTAGCCTTTTGGTTTTAACGCAATAAACAAAACTTTGCGTTGGTTGTACCTTTTTGCCAACTTATTTATTGCGAGTTATTGAATTCTAGTGTAATCATTTTAAAAGTGTTGTAGTTGAATACAGTATATATTACGGCTAGACTAAATTTGTCCTGAATTGTAGCACAATCCGCACAAAAAGCTCAAAAATATCGATTAGTCACATTTGTTTTAGTCTGACTGAGAAGTGATGATCCTGAAAAGCTAACTAAAACCAGACTAACAAACATTTTTAAAATGTAAAACTACACTAAAATTATGGGCTAGCACTGTGTTTTAAACTTTCTTTATCCATACTCATTAATCCTCTGCATGTGTACATATTTTAAATGACTAATTATTAACTTTTTTATTAGAAGCAATGGACATCACATGTTTGGGATTGTCCTTTATTAAAGGTTGCATTTTGATATTGTATTGAACCAGTTATCATTTTTACACTTACTGAAGTTTATTATTAGATACTGTTGAATTCAACAGACTGAGAATCTTCACCAGCATACTGTTGAGTTGTTAGATATCTAAGGGCCATTCAGCATTTATTCTTTTTTACTATATATTTTTTTTAATTTTCTGTATTATTTGCATAATAAATTATTATCTGCTGCTGCGACAAAACAAGTCTTATGGCATAAGCAAATAATCCATGTCCATATCTTGGGGGGTAAAACCATCAGAGCTCAGTTGCCAGACTCGACTAACAGGCAAAACCTGGCATCAGTTTCTACACGATGACAAAATAAAAACGAGACCTTTGCGGGGGGAGAAACTTTTTGAGTCAAATACTTCAGCCCTGCAAAAGAAAAATAACATATATTTAAGTATAAAACAGTTTCAAAGTACTTCTACTTTGGTTAGTTTCCTGTTTAGATGGGATTTAGACCTCCTCTT
>JBBPBX010032846.1:15083-26634 GCA_038048925.1 Garcialebias charrua
AGCTGCCGCTTCTCAGGTTGCTGGATCCAGGGGCGATTCTAGGAGCTGACCTTTAGGGGGGCTTAGCCCTCAGTACTGACAATGGCTCTTGGCTTGAACAACACACCCCATGGTAGGGCTGGGCGATATGACGATATATATCGTGAGGACGATAGAAACGTGTCTATCGTGCTACTTGCCTTCTATCGTCTCTATCGTTTATAAAATAATTTTATTAATTATTCATGCAAATAAATAAAGTAGGTTACGATGAAATGTATTGGTGTTGTCACTTTGCTTAAACTCAGTTTATATATGTGATAAATAAGAATAAAAAAATAACTTTCGCAAAGAAGCTTCATATTGTGGTTTTGCGACATGACGGCGCTGCTTTATGTTTGACGCACGCGCGGGTTTGCGACACATGCTTTACGTTGTTAAACTCGAGAGCAATGGAGACGCAGGGGCATGAAGCCGGTGTCACAACAAGGAGAAACAGCTGCACAGGCAGCCCAAGAAGAAGAACTTTTACCAAAAAGAGGGGGAACGTCTGTTATTTGGGTACATTTTGGATTCAAGAAGTCTGACACGGAGCAGAAAACGGTAATCTGCAAATCCGCTCATTCTCAATCAGTTCATCTGGACAGTTTCTTTTTAGTAGAAACGTTTCACCCTCACTCCAGAGGGCTTCGTCAGTCAGAGCAGTCCAAAGCAAACTGAAGCTACCCCACCAAGTAAACTGTTGGTCCAAAGTTGTTTACTTGGTGGGGTAGCTTCAGTTTGCTTTGGACTGCTCTGACTGACGAAGCCCTCTGGAGTGAGGGTGAAACGTTTCTACTAAAAAGAAACTGTCCAGATGAACTGATTGAGAATGAGCGGATTTGATACCTGGACTATTGAGAATGAACTTTCTGGTAATCTGCAAACTTTGTCACAACGCCGTTCCCTCGCCCGACGCCAACACAACCAACACAACCAAACCACAACACAAACCAAATACTAAATGAATTGTGGTATATCGTGATATATATCGTTATTGCGATATAAAAAAGTCCATATTGTGATGTGATTTTTTCCATATCGCCCAGCACTACCCCATGGTGGTTTTTTCCCCTTTCCTTAGATAGATAACTTTTACTACCATAATTGGCATTTGTAATGTAGGCTATGTGAATGTTTTTGTTCAGTGCCCTGAGATAACTTCTGTTGTGACTTATAAGACTTTTCTAAATAAACTGAATTGAAATTGAATTGTTATTGAGAAGTGCAAAAGCTTACAGCACCTGGCATTCCCATGTGGTCTCCCATCCAAGTACTAATCAGGCACAACGATGCTTAGCTTCTGAGATCAGACGAGATTGTGCGTGTTCAGGGTGGTATGGCCGTAAGGAACTCAGTCACAAATCTGACTTTTAAAGGATCATAGCAAACAAAGGTTAAACTTATGCAACCACGAGTTGCAACATGCATGCAAAACACACAAAACAAAACGCAACTAGATCTAAGCATTAACCTTTTAATTTAATTATTACCCTATGGCTGCAAAGTGTTCATAATGCAAACCTTCAATGTTGTGGGAAGAAAAGGGGGTGCAACTCCTGCAGGTAAGAGGCGTTAACCGATTGATCAGTTGCTGACATGCCTACTGGATTGATTGACAGGTGGTGCCGCAATACAGTTGTCGGCAGTTGTCGACTGGGTGTGTGTGGGGGGTGGGGTTAGGATGCGTGAGACAATCGAAGTGTGCTCTATTCACACAAGGAGAGCTGTTGGTCAGGCTACTTCTTGTTGCTCTCTAAAATAGTTATTGAATCAAGTGTTTACTTATGTAGGTAAACGTAGAAACATAGACACCTGAATGAAGGAACTGACATCTACTTTATTCATAATTTTATGGGGGAGGACCCCCAGACCCCACTACCAGTGTATCCCTCCCACTTTGAAAATGACGCCAATGGCCACTACGTTATTCAAGCCAATAGCCATAGTCAATAATGGGGCTATGCACCCCTGAAGGTCAGATTCTAGAATCGCCCCTGCCTTTTACTACTGCTTGTCAATTCTGTATGGCAGCAAAATATCTCACGAACTACTTTGTACATAGTTAAGTGTATTTTACAGATACTGAGCTAAAACTTGGTGTAGATAAGAGTCATTCACAACATAAACTTGGCTGGTTGTGTGAAATGTTTGCACAGACTTCATTGACTTTAACCTTCAATTCATTCAGCCTTTATTTATTCAGTCTCATTGAGCTTCGGGGACTCATTTACAAGCGATACCTGATTTTAACAAAGAGTGATGACAACAGTGGACAATCATAAAAGAAAGCAAACAAACTTTTTTCCCACAGCCTTTTTAGAGGAGCGCAGCTGAATAAACATTCTGTCATCATTTCAGCTCAATGTGACGAATGAAAAAACTGAGAAGAATAAATGAAAGAAAATGGTATTTGAAAAACTGAAACAAAAACAGCTAAGTTGTCAGGCGATGTAGAAAACTAAAATCAGGATCATGTCTGCGTTGGTTTACTTAGCAGATGTTTGAAGCCACTTAGAGAGGTCAAGGTTGAGAGCTTCATTAACTTTAATAATAATTAACTTTATTAAGGTTCAACCATTTTTGTCTGTCAGAAATATTTTTTAATTTTTATTTAATTTTTATTCATTTTACATATTTAAGAAAAACAACATAAAAGATAATGGGAAAAAAACAATTTCATAAATATGAGAAATAGCCTACATCTCATAAAACCACTGGATGGGTTTAATGAAACTCTCAGAGTAGATACATCAACACCTGATGGACTTTTGGAATAAACCAGATTCAAAAATGACCACATCAAAAATCCATGTTTTACAGTGACAAACTGTATCAAATTGAGCCTTGATTTCTCTCTCAGTCAAATATTTCTTCATGTCATGAGCTGTCACAAGAAACATTTGTATAAAAACACAGCAGACAACGTGATGTTCTCCCTCTCTCCTCCAGGACTCGCATCAGGAGCCATGTAGCCATTTCCTATAATGTCAGTGGGCGGCGCGCTCAACCAGCCAGGCAGCAGGCGAGCCCCGCTCTCCTCAAACCGAGCCGAGCCGTCCCAGTCCGAGGCAGGACAGGCGGAATGAAGAGCTGCTCGCGTCCCTGAACGCCTCATTCAGCCTCTTCGCGCCGAAGCACGATGGACCTGACCGGAAGGACCGAGGTGTTCATCTCCCAGCTGCTGCTTCTCTGCCAAATAGGTAAGAAACTGGTGAGACTGGAAAAAAGACTGAAAATGTCTAAGAGTGAATGCTGGGAAGACTGAGCAGCGCGTGTGGTGTTTACTCACTCAGGCTCAATTAGAAATGCCTCAATTTGCAGAGACCTGCTCAGTCTTTGAACGCATCAAGACATGCAGTGAAACGGTTTCATCATCATGTGTGCTGTTTTAAAAATAAAACTGATTTCAGAAGGAGGAGGGTAAACCATGACACAAACTGAAGCTTTAAGAGCAGGCACTTGTCAAAGCACTGGCTGCAGACTGAAGTAACAGGTGGAGGAACACAGGGCATCACCCCTTTCTGTCCATCTGAGCTGATTGTTAAAGACATCAGAAGCACAATTAGACACTAAGTCAAGTTTCAAAAGGACGTAAAGTTCTCATAAAATACAATGCAACTGGATTATATTGGCACTGTTTTTATTTTTGAGTGTATACATTTTTTTAAATAGTTTTTATTTTATGTTTATGTTTATTAAATTTGTTAATTTTTTAATACAAAAAACACAATACAAAACCCATAATTGATAATGTACAAAATGTAAAAAAAATGAAAGGTAGCAGAAAGAAGAAAAAATCTTATTATATCTGCCCCTTTTTTCAAACAATCAGTTCAAACAATAATAATCTTCCAGTAACAGAACAAGATGAATAACTCGTTTTATAATTTTCTAACTATAATACAATACACATTACGCTACTTCATATATATGTTTTTAACAATTTAGTTTTGATCATTTTCTTAAATGTAAACATTGACTTGGCATTTATAACTTCATTCTCCAAACCATTCCATAATCTAATTCCCTGGATTGAGGTAGACCTTCCCGTTTAAACTAGTTCTGAATTTTGGTTTTACAAATATGTATGTCCCCTTAAGATTATAATAACTTTGTATTTTAACAAAAGTATTTTAATATTTAAAGGTGATGCGTTATTCTGAGCCCTATACACAACTGATAAACCATTATAATCTACCAAATCACGGAACTTCAATAACTTCAGTTGATAAACTAATGTACTTGATGAAAGACTGATCAGGTCTCACGGACTGCCTTTTCACCTGACTTGTCTGGTCCAGTGATGCTCAATATGTGTTGTGGGCTTTTGCCTGGGTAAAGAAATGTGAAGGGAAAAAAATCACTGTCCTGATTGTCATGTTAGTATTTTTGGTTAATGGTTGAAAAAGTGATTGAGTACTTAAAGATATTAGCAGGACAGTTATAGTGTGGCTGTCAAAAAGCATCTGCTCCATAATAGTCTTTCCAAGGCACACAAGTAAACAAATAAGAAATAAAAAAAAGTCACACCGTCTTTTGCCACAGTTGTCAGCCAACAACAATAGCCGTGTTTCCATCAAGGTTTCTTGATGCGCATTTTGAAGTATCGCATCAGAAAAGGTGAATGGAAATGGCACGATTCGAATTAACTTCCTCTAATTCGCAAAAAAGTTGATACGCTCGCTTGAGGTGGTTTTTGGGTTTTTCGAAACAGAGCTGATGCGCAAAACGAGAGATGGAAACAGATTTGCCGACTCAGTTCTGACGTAGCGAACATTCACGTCATGTGACTGATCAGCTGTTTCCGCTGTAACATCGCTAAAACTAGTTGGCATGACAGAATAAATACAACTTGCCCGATAGCAACACATTCCTGAAATATTCTCTCCATTTTGCCGAGATGTGTGGTTCGGTTCCTGTTTTCAACCGCTACTTCCTGTTTACTGTAGACGTGCGTAACGCTGACATCTGACGTAATGACGCTTTGCGTGGCCTGGTGGATGCACTTCAAGCCAGTTGATGGAAACACTTCTGATTCGCATTAATTTTTATTTACATTTTTGTGAATTTTCAAAAATTCGCTCAAAATTCGAATTAAAAATAGATGGAAACACGGTTAGTGTCTGCATCATTTTACTGGATACAGTATACTGTACTGTCCTTTATCTCTGCCTGCTCATTTCTCAACAAGCTGTGGGGTCTCTGGTGCCCAAGTCCTGCAGTCACTGAGCAAGAGGTGAGGAGTACCCTGGATACTGTAGGTCGTAAGTCCATCACAGAGATTTACTGTACGCATTATACAGTATATTAGGCGAGTGTGCAATGATAGAGCAGTTGCCATGCCCATATGTCATGGTGTCTTTGAGCAAGACACCTACTCCCTACCTGCTCCCCAGGTGCTTATATGGCTGACCACTGATAGGTTGAATGCAGAACACAAATTTTGCCATTGTCACCACAAATTTGACAACTGTTTTTACACCAAATACCGTCACTGCCACAACCACCAATCGCCAAACTATTGAAAGGGCTTGGGGATCAGCTGAGAGGGTTAAGTCAAAGTCAGAGTTTCTGTATTTGTCGTTCACACCATATGTGGTACATGTGGTGGAACAAAATTGTGTACACAGGGTCCCAGTTACATCCAACAAAAGTATAAAATGTAAAAGAAAAACGGTGATAAGATCTAAGATATGAACTAAGCAATACACTAAACTAAGAATATACTAAGTAGTACAAAAATAATATGCCAAACAGCAGCATGAACATGAGTCTGTGTGAGCAGATGAGGACAGAAGTGTGACATAAATCAGCAGCATGGATAGTCAGCAGCACATATCATCAATCAAAGTGACATTACAGTACAGGTAATTTTTTTTCACACTGATTGTTCTGGTTATTTATTCATGAGTCTAACAGCCTCAGGGTAGAAGCTGTTCCTCAGTCTAGTGGTTCTACACTTAATGCTCCTCAACCTCCTTCCTGAGGGGAGTGGGGCAAAAAGTGTGTGTGCTGGGTGAGTGGTCTTTCATGATGCAGGTGGCTCTCTTCCTGCATCTGGAGGTGTAGATGTCTGTGATGGTGGGGAGACTGACTCCAACATCTTCTGTGCAGCCTTCACCACTCTCTGCAGAGCTTTTCTTTCTGCAGCTGTGCAGCCTCCATGCCACACGTTGATGCTGGAGCACAGGATGCTCTCCACTGCACACCTGTAGAAGGAGGTGAGGACTGAGCTTCTCAGACCAGCTCGTCTCAGCCGTCTGAGGAAGTAGAGTCTCTGATGACCTTTCTTGATCAGGCTGGTGGTGTTGTTGCTCCAGCTGAGGTTATCATTCATGTGTACACCCAAGTACTTGTAGCTGGAGACCACTTCCACCACAGATCCTCTTATGTTCAGTGGGGGTGTGGGTGTGTTTGCTCCGTCTGAAGTCCACAATCATCTCCTTTGTCTTCTTCACAATGATGTGGAGGTTGTTCTTCCTGCACCAAGTGTTCCACCTCTTGCCTGTAGCTGGACTCATCATTGTTTGTGATGCATCCCACCACCACTGCATCGTCTCCAAACCTTACAATATGACAGCCTGGATGGGTAGCTGCACATTCATATGTGAGCATAGTGAACAGGAGAGGGCTCGGTACACAGCCCTGAGGAGAGCCAGTGCTGAGGTTTATGGTGGAGGAGGAGAAGTTTTGGATCCTTGCTGACTGTGGCCTGTTTGTTAAGAAGTCTAGGACCCAGATACAAATGGAGGGGCTTAGTCCTAGTGTGAAATGTTTGTCCATCAGTGTTTGGGGGATCATGGTGTTGAAGGCAGATGTGAAGTCCACAAAGAGCATACATGGGCATGGGCAGCATGGGCAGCACGGTGGCACAACTGGTAGAGCTGCTGCCTCTCAGCGAGAAGGTTGCCGGTTCAAATCCCGGTCCGGGGCCTTTCTGGGTGGAGTTTGCATGTTCTCCCCGTGCATGCGTGGGTTTCCTCCGGGTACTCCGGTTTCCTCCCACAGACCAAAAAACATGCTTGTTAGGCTGATTGGTGACTCTAAATTGACCCTAGGTGTGAGTGTGAGAGTGGATGGTTGTTTGGTGTGAGTGAGACAGGTCCCTCTTGTAAATGAGTCCCCGTGACTCAACGAGGCTAACCTGTATAAATAAAGGTTGAATGAATGAATACAGATGTAGGAGTCCTTCTGCTCCAGGTGGGTAAGAGCAGTATGGACCACAGTGGAGATGGCGTCTTCTGTAGATCGGTTCTTGCGGAATACCGATGAGGGTCCTTGTTGATGTTGATAGTTGTTTTGATGTGGGTCGTGACCAGTCTTTCGAAGCATTTAACAACTATCAGGGTGAGAGCCACTGGCCAATAGTCATTCAGACCAGTCACTGTAGAGCTCTTTGGGACTTTGATGATGGTGGCGGTCTTTAAGCAGGTGGGAACTGCTGTCAGGGTGAGGGAGGAGTTAAAGATGTCGGCCAGCGCCTCGCAGAGCTGATCGGCACATTCTTTCAGCACCTTCCCTGGAATGTTGTCTGGGCCAGTTGCTTTGTGAGTATTAATCCTCCTGAAAGTACTTCTCACTTCAGCTGAGGTCACGCTGAGAAACTCTTCTTCCGGTGGTGAGGTGAGTCTGGTACTTGGTTGTCTGTTCGGGTCTTCAAAGCGTGCATAGAACTTGTTGAGGGCATCAGGCAGTGATGGTCTCTAGGGCATTGTTCACTCCTGCCTTTATAATGTGTTGTACACTTAAAGACCCTCCATATGCTCTGTGGGTCTTGGAAGGTGAATTGACCCTTGATCCTCTGTGCATATGTGGCCTTGGCCCTAATACCAGCAACTAGCTCTTTTCTTGTCCTTCTTAGCTCCTTTGAGTTGCCAGACCTGAAGGCAGAGTTAAGAGCCCACGTGAGGAAAATGAGGGTGGAGGAGGGGGGTGTCCCCCCCCTCCCAAAAAAAGTGTGTTGTCTGTCCAGGGATTCGAACCTAGAACGTCCTTTACTAACCTCTGCACTACCACTTCCCCTTTATCGTATTGGAACATATTTGGTGACAATAGTAACTCACCCCCCACCTCCCCAATAAAAATAAATAAATGCTGCATTTGCAAGGTTTTAACAAGGGCAAGTTTAATTCTTGTGATGATGGACGTCTCTCTGGCCAGTCAGTGACTTGCAGTCTGCTGACGTCAGGTCTTCAGCTCCACTCGTCTCACTTGGAAACAACCGGGAAGGTCCTCAGAACTGGGCTGGTAAGAATGCTCAATGGAAAGACTCTGAAGCTGTGCCGAGTCGACCCATGCAGAGCTGAAGGTTTTTTCCACGACACTTGTTTTTGTGTTGGCCGACTGTGATGGTGTTCAAACTGCACCAGTCGTTCACTCTGTAAACTAGAGAAGTTGAAAATTGTCTGGCACTTGGGTGGAGGGTTGCCACCTTTTTTTTAGAAGCAAGTCTTGGAGTATTTTGCCATGTATGCAGTTCCTCTACTTTGACCATTCATGATTCATATTTGAGTAATTCTTTGTACTGTATATTATGTGTGCAGTATTGGAGTTTGCCCTCTTTCACTTAAGTATTATTCTGTTTTCTGGTGGATTTCAGAGACAGGCTGTCCTGTATGACTGGAGTGGATTAATGAAGTGGCTGAGGCTAACACTAGAGCAAACCGAACAAAATGTGTTGCTCTGTGGATCAACATCATTCTGTCACAGAAATTATTTTCACGTTTTAGAGAAAACTAGATAAGAAAACCACAACTAGTCTTTCATGTTGTGATTATTAATTAAAAAAAAACATGTAAAAATGTATACAGTACTTATTTCTGTCTTAGTTTTAGTCGAAGAGACACTGCAGAGGAAGTAACGGGCCACATTTGGCCCCAGAGCCACAGGTTGCAAACTCCTAGCTCAGACAGAAAAGTCCAAGTTCACTTAAGACTCCCAAAGATGAAGAGATGAAATTATGTTTAGGCTAAATGTCCATAAAATGTATATTTCACTAAAGAATGACACCTCATCAATAAGAAGCATCGAAACAGAGACTGTGACACATCATTGCACAGTATACAGTAGAGGATTTAAACTATTCACTTCTTAAACATAAATTGTGTTTGGATTTAAACACATAATAATTTATTTCCTAAAGGTTTAAATGTGGATCTGGATTTTAGACCTGTCCATTGAACTTTATATCAATGTGCGGCTATCAAAGCCTGTGGCACAATATTAAGTGACCAAGCTGCATGTTTTGGTGTATTTTTTTTATTTTTATTTATTTTATATATTTATATAATCAAAGTAATGGGAGGAGCAGCAATGAAGGAAAAAAAATGGTAGAAATGGAAGAATAATGACCAAATGGTAATAAAGGTGCTTTAACTTGTCTTTCTTTAACAAAATTTGCTGAATTTGTCAAGCTCTCTGATGTTTTGCGGACAAAAAAATGCCCTTCAATTTCTGTATTTCCCTTCTTTGTGGATTTTGTTACCAAGAAGGAATCAAAGTTCAGATGTTTAGCATTCATTCCCAACAAACATCAGATGTATTCAGTCATTCCTTGAGAACATCAGGAGATGAATGATGCTTTTGTAACTTTGATGTGATTCTATGATCAGACTACCTTCAACAAGGCCAAGATAAAATACTAAATGAAGATTCATGCAAGATATCAATAAATCCTTCATGACTCTCCGTACTTCAATCTTTAGTCACTTTGAGAATGATTTCTGTTCTTTTGAATAAAGTGTCACATTTCCTATAAATTCCACTGATCTTTCCCTTCTTCACCCTCCTGCTGTCATTTGATTACACTGATACTAGAAATCAGGTGACTTCAATTGGGTAGAGCTCGTCAGCTTTTAAAGGTCCCTTTGCTTTTCCACTCCTTCTCTTTATTTCCAGAAGTGCTCTTGCATAGAGTTTAGCGACAGTCTCTGGGTTTTGTCTGAGGGAGCTTGGTTCTCTGAAATACATGTTTATATTTTTATATGTGTAATGAAATAAATACAATTTCCAAAACATCATTATCCAGCCATCTGTCCTCGCAATATGCCTGGACTTCATTTATAAACACACATCTTCACGCTTCAACCTCTTTCTCACACTCTTCCACTCTGCCACACACACACAGATCTCTGTGAAGTTGCACTGGATCTCAGTTTGGCCTTGTTTCTCCACCAGCTGTGCCAGGGAGCGCAGTCGTCCTCACCGAGCCATATGCTTTTCAGCATGGCTCTTCCTATACGCCCTACATTTCATCACACGCAGCGCTTTTCCTCCTGGATGTGTGAACAATGTGACATACTTCTGTTGCAACATTTAGGGGTTGATGATTTGCAGACCTAAATGTTGGGGATGTAAAGGTGTGATGTTATTTGAATCCTGCTGGTTAGAGATTTGAAACTAATCGGATTCAGCTCAGTGTGATTGTTTTAGTCTCTTATGACGTTCTCCCAGTTTTCAGTTTATCCCTCTTAGCTTCCACAACATGATTCTGTTGGATGCTTTCTCTCCTGTATCTGCTTGTGTTAAATCAAGCTTGTGGTAATATTTGAATACAGTAAATAAATAAATAACCCATGATTTACTCTTGAGTTCACATTATATGGTGTCAGTGTTTAAAGGGAACAGATGATGAAAAGTATCACTGTTTTATAATTTAGCTGTTAGAAGTGACTAACTCAACAACCCAAACAACTACGGTACTTTGTTCGGGGATCTTACAGTAAAATATCTATTTCTGTAAGCTGTTCACATTTTCTGGAGAGGTCATCACACTTGTAGTTCTCAGTTAAATCAAATCAAACTGCATTGTGTGTTTGTATTACTAACTATCCATTACCATACAGTAGATATGGTGATTTTAATAAAAAGCTCAGCAAAACATTCTATGTACTAAGTGCTAATCACTGATAAATAAAGATGGACAAAGAGACTTATTTCACTCTGCTAACAGGCTGCCACTGTCACAAAAATGTCAAAGTAGTAAAACAGATAGATTATAAGGCAAATGTAGAAACTTAAAAACAGGAACATGTCTGCATCGGTTTTTGCCAGGATTCCAACAAATTCTTAAAACCATTTAGAGAGGTCAAGGTCGAGAGTTTCAGATCTTTTTGTAAGATATTCCAGGAAGCAGGAGCAGAGTAGGAGAAGGCCCTTTTTCCAAGTTCAGTCCTCACTGACGGAACACTGCAGGTAATCATGTCCTGAGAGCGCACGCTGTAGCTGCACTCACGCAGAGACATGTAGGAGGAGATGTATGAAGGCAGCAGACCAAGAAGTGATTTAAAGATGAAAATGTACCAGTGGAAGAGTCTGCGTGAGGATAATGATGTCCAGTTAACCAGTGAATACAGGGTGCAGTGGTGGGTACGATAATCACAGCCAGTTATGAATCTTAGTGCACCATGATAGACAACATCCAACATCTGCAGGGTGCTTGTAGGAGCATTCATGTAGAGAATGTCACCGTAATCAATGGAGGGAAGGAAAGTCACAGATACAAGGCGTTTCCTAACATTCAGTGTTAGAC
>JBBPBX010032847.1:14221-25392 GCA_038048925.1 Garcialebias charrua
TGATCACCATCATTATAATCTTCATTATGATCATAACCATCATCCTCATCATCATCTTCATCATCAACTATCATCATCATTATCATAATCACCATCATCATCATGATCACCATCATTATCATCTTCATTATGATCATAACCATCATCCTCATCCTCATCTTCATCATCAACATTTTCATAATCACCATCATCATGATCACCATCATCATCATCATCCTCATTATATCATCACCATCATCATGATCACATCATCCTCATCATTGTCATAATCACATCAACACATCATCATCCTCATCATCATCATCATCACCATGATCCTCATCTTCATCCTCATCACTATGATCCTCATCTTCATCATCATCACATCACCATCATCACCATCATCACAATAATTCTAATCATCCTCCTCCTCCTCATCATCATCACATCACCATCATCATCACCATCTTCATCATCATCACCATCAACAACTCACGCAGTAAAAACATGCTCTCCTCAGACTGAGCTGTCAATCATTCATTCACTCCCATCACGCTCCTGTTTGACATAAGTAATCATTAACGGCAGGAGAGGGGGTTATTAAAATAAAATCATTAAACATCATTTTTAAAGTTTTTTCTCTAGTCAATCAATTTATTTATAACTTTAAACTGAAGGCAAACACAATGACTGGCACTCTTTTTAAAATTATTATTATTATTATTATTATTTTTTATAAAGTTTATTCATTTTATAAGAATAAAATACAACAAATAACATAAATATATAAAAATGAAAAGAAAAAAACATAAAATGAAAGGTAACAGATGAAGAAAATATCTTGTTAAATCTGCTCCTTTTTTCATCTAATACAAACTAAGTGCTCTATAACAACTAAATAAGTAAACAACTCGTTTAACCAAAAATTATATATATACTCAATACAGTCATTTATATTTGTTCAACAAATCAACTTTAACACGTTTCTTAAAGACAGGAATCGATTTGGCTTCCTTAAAATCAGACTTTAAATTATTCCACAGTCCAACACCCTGTATCACAGTAGATCTTCCCTTTAAACTTGTTCTGAATTTCTGTTTGACAAAAATATCTTTTCCCTTGAGATTATAGTTGCTAGCTCTTTTGACAAAGTACATTTGGATGTTTGAAGGTAACATACAATTATGAGCTCTATACATAAGTTGCAAAATGTTATAATCTACTAAATCATAAAATTTCAGTAGATTCATTTGACAAAACAATTCATTAGATGGGTGGCAGTAATGTTTTCTTGTCATAACTCTTATAATTTTTTTCTGCAAAATAAAAAGAGGGAATGTGTTGGTTTTACAAGCTTTGCCCCATACATTTATACAATAAATCAGATGTGGCACAGCAATTGAATTATACAATAGATACAATGCTTTATCATTAAATAGATATCTAACTTTATAAAATACTGCAATTGATTTGGATATTTTTGTTTTGACCAAATTGATGTGTTGTTTCCATGAGAGCTTATCATCAATAACTACACCCAAGAATTTTACCTCACTGACTCTTTGAATCAATGAGTTACTGATCAGAAATGGAATATCAATTGATTGTTTTTTATTACTAAATATCATGTAGTTTGTCTTCTCCAAATTTAATGACAATTTATTAAGTCTAAACCAATTTTGAATCTTTAGAAACTCATTCATCAATAAATCCAGTAATTCATTGATATCTTTTCCAGAACAGAAAAAAGTTGTGTCATCAGCAAAAAGAATGCATTTCATTTAATTTTATCAAACTCTGCACAAAACAACAACTTTAAATTCTCTTTCTGACCTCATTTGAATGTGTGTGTGTCTGTCTGTTAGTAAAATATCTCATAAAACATTTAAATAAATGTTTAGGTAGTGTTCATTAAACGTACAACTTCTTCTCTCCTCTGGACATGTCCAAACCATCTCAGTGTGTCCTCTCTAACTTTATCTCCCAGTTGTTCAACATGTGCTGTACCTCTGATGATCTCGCTCCTGATATTAATAATGTAAAGTGTCTGGTGTTAAAAGCGGCGGGCGATATGCATTCATTCAAGGAATGCTACGTTTTATTTTTATATCCTTTAAAGAGGAACTAAATGCAAATTTAACTTTTTTAGCTGATAAACTCCCTAGAATGTGTTCAAAAGGTTTCATAGCACTATGTCTGTGTTAATTTTCATGTAATTGTTCGTATTTGTTTAAATCGGCAATATTTGGTCTAAAAACGTGTTTATGGTAGTCCTATGGGTTGAACTGGTGAATTACACGTTAATTTTACTATTAGTTCAAATGCTCAGTTGTGACGTCACATCGTCTTCGCCTGAGTATAAAAGAGGTTCAACCGTAGCCACTCCCCTTGCAGAGATCGTCTCTGTCTTCCTCCTTTCTGTCCGCGCGCACACATACACACACTCTCTCGCGGTGCGACAGTCTGTAACATACAAGCACCACTGATCGATATACTTTTCAGATTAGCAACTTATTTATTTTAAGAATACTTTTCACTTCATCAAAATCTAATCAAAACTCCAGCGTTCTAAAAGTAGGTGGTTGTATTTGTTTCTTGTACTATGAAGGACTGCTCTTGCATACTTGCCAGGTTGGTTGAGAGGTAAGGAACTGGTTTGGCACTCAAAGGACCGGAGTTCAATTCCCAGTCAAGGCATATTTCTTTTCTTTTTTTCAAGCCTTTTGTTTCCAATAGATCGGGGTGAGAATAGATATACAGGAAGCCCTCGAGTTACGTCAGGGATTGGGACCTACGAGTGTGACTTAGGTCGATGTTGTCGTACCTCGCGGACCAAAAACACCTGCCTGTCGTAGGTCCGCATTTCTGACATAGTGTTCCGTCAGTGAGGACTGAACTTGGAAAAAGTGGCCTTCTCCTACTCCACTCCTGCTTCATGGAATATCTTACAAAAAGATCTGAAGCTCTCGACCTTGACTTCTCTAAATGGTTTTCAGAATCTGTTGGAATCCTGGCAAAAACCAATGCAGATTTGTTCCTGTCTTTGATTTTATACATATACCTTATAATGTTTTGCTAGTTTTTTGATACTTTGTTAAAAAAATATATATATATTTTTTTTTTTTTCTCTCTTTTGTTTTCTATTGTTTATTGTTTGTTTGTTTATTGTTTAAGGAAATTCTACCATTGCTGTTCATTGTTCTTTAGTTTTAGCAGGTCGCTTTCGTAAATGAGCCCATGAGGTTCAAAAGATTTACCTGACTAAATAAAGGTTGAATGAATGAATGAATGAATGACATAGGTCGCAGCTATACCGCTAACGGAGCGCCGCACACATATTTAATGGCATGAGACTGAACAAGCAGACATACTAGGCCATAAACATGCACAGAACTGTACAGTAAATGAATACAGTACTGTACAATAAATAAAAAATATAATGTCTTACTTTGAGCTGGTCAAAGCCTGCCTTCGTCTTTTAGCATCAGCTCGCACCCGTCCGAGCTCCCCCAGCTTCCTTACGCTCCACACGCACACACGTGGTCAAAACTGTTTAAAAGAAGGACTGTTAGCTTCTTAACTTCATACATTTGGAGCCAGAAAAAAAAAAACTTACTGAAAGCCGTTTCTCCGCGATAATCCTCCATCCAAAACAAGCTCGGCGTTAGCTACGGTTAGGCCCCGCCATTAGCAGCAATGGTTAGCATGTCAGTTCATTCAAAAAGGCTGTCGGCTTTGTATCTCCGCGTTAGCTCGGTGTCCCCCGACTGCCAGGCGGACATTTGCGGCGAGCTCCCGGCCGCAGATGGCCCCTCCGCGGCATGTCGGCTCGGTGTCTTCGCCTGTGTTAGCTGCTCTGTTAGCTGCTGTCGTTAGCATGTCGGGCGGCGTTGTGAGAGCGATCACGGGGCGATCCGCGGCTGCTCCTCCGGGCCTGAGACGTCCACAGAGTTGACCGAGTGTTTCCAGCAAATTTATCCGTATGAGGCAACCCTGAACGGACACACGGTCCTCTAGAGCCAGCTGACAGGAGCCTCTGGAGCTCCATTGACCGCAGTAGACAATTGTAAAATGGCGACCGGAAACGACCGGAAGTTGCGTAAATACGATAAAATTGTAATAAAAACGTAATATTAATAATTATACTTTATTTATAAAGCCATTTAAAACAACCACAGCTGCAACAAAGTGCTATACACATGAAATTAATAACATTTAAACACAAAAAAAAAAAAAAAATTTATCATATTTTTATTAAATATGATAAAATCGTAAGTCTGAGTTGCCGTAGGTCGCGGGTGACGTAGGTCGAGGGTTTGCTGTATACATCTACATAATAATACTTTGTGTTGCTTGTTTTAAGTGGTGTATTACTAATGTAATTTTAACATTCAGAAACAATGACGGTCTCTCGTCCTGGCCACACCTCCTCGCTCACCCACCACCCGCCTCCCCCTCCTTTAGGCGTGTCTGTTGTTAAAAATGGTGTTCCACAAGGCTCAGTTTTAGGACCAACTCTCTTTACAATCTACATAGCTAATGTAGGTCACTGCATCCCTGATGCATCCTTACATTTCTATGCTGATGATACAGTTGTTTATTGCCGAGCTAAAACAGTAGCTAAGGCTTTCCAGTTACTACAATCCGCTTTTGACATCATCCAGTCAGATTTGTTCCGTCTCAAACTTGTCCTAAATGCTGATAAAACAAAAGGGATGTTTTTTTCAAATAGGAAGGCGGTTCCAGCAGATCCTCCTCTGATTTTATCTTCAAATGGTGTCCCTATTGAGTTTGTTGATTCCTATAAATATCTGGGTATCCTGATCGATTCACATCTCTCTTTTAAACTCCACGTGGAAAACCTAGTGAAGAAATTGAAAGTTAAACTGGGTTTCTTTTTCAGAAACAGATCATGTCTATCACTGAATGTTAGGAAACGCCTTGTGTCTGTGACTTTCCTTCCCTCCATTGATTACGGTGACATTCTCTACATGAATGCTCCTACAAGCACCCTGCGGATGTTGGATGTTGTCTATCATGGTGCACTAAGATTCATAACTGGTTGTGATTATCGTACCCACCACTGCACCCTGTATTCACTGGTTAACTGGACATCATTAACCTCACGCAGACTCTTCCACTGGTACATTTTCATCTTTAAATCACTTCTTGGTCTGCTGCCCTCATACATCTCCTCCTACATGTCTTTGCGTGAGTGCAGCTACAGTGTGCGCTCTCAGGACATGATTACCTGCAGTGTTCCGTCAGTGAGGACTGAACTTGGAAAAAGGGCCTTCTCCTACTCTGCTCCTGCTTCATGGAATATCTTACAAAAAGATCTGAAGCTCTCGACCTTGACTTCTCTAAATGGTTTTCAGAATCTGTTGGAATCCTGGCAAAAACCAATGCAGATTTGTTCCTGTCTTTGATTTTATACGTCTACCTTATAATGTTTTGCTAGTTTTTTGATACTTTGTTAAAAAAAAAAAAAAAAAATCTTTTGTTTTTTTCTCTCTTTTTGTTTTCTATTGTTTATTGTTTGTTTGTTTATTGTTTAATGAAATTCTATCACTGCTGTTCATTGTTCTTTAGTTTTAGCAGGTCGCTTTTGTAAATGAGCCCATGAGGTTCAAAAGATTTACCTGACTAAATAAAGGTTGAATGAATGAATGAATGACACGCCAATTTTTCTGCATTTTTCAAATCCTGGGCTGGGGCGGGGTATCTCTGGACGGTGGGGTGAGCTACACTTTAAATATTTGTGCTTATTTAAGAAACAGCTCATTTTAGCTTGAAAATCTTGTTTGTTTGTTTGTTTGTTTGTTTGTTTGTCAGAAAGCCAACACATGTAGGACACAGTGTTCATGTTTTCCTAAAGTTTTGTTTAGTCCTGGGTGTGTGTGTGTGTGTGTGTGTGTGTGTGTGCGTGTGTGTGTGTGTGTGTGTGTGTGTTTCTATCAGAATACTGTCGACTCGTTAGTTTCTGTCCTGGGACAACAATGTTGATGAGGGGACGTTGAAGAACGTGGAGTGAACCTGCAGTTGTCAGATGGAGGAATGCTGATCTCCCACCACCTTCCATGCTGCAGTTTGACACTAGCATCCATCCATCCATCCATCCATCCATCCATCCATCCATCATCTTGTTCTGGACTCAGGTCTCGGGGCAGCATCTTGAGCAGGGAGGTCCAGACATCTCTCTCCACAGCTTCTTCCAGCTCTTCTGGGAGGACTCCACGGTGTTCTCTCTCCAGAGTGTCCTGGGTCTTCCCCGGGGTCTCCTCCCAGTCGGACATGTCGGAAGCAGCTCACTAGGGAGGCACCATGGGAGCATCTTCACCAGATGAACCACCTCAACTGTCTCCTCTGGATGTGGAGGAGCAGTGGTTCTCCTCTGAGTCTCTCCTGATAACTGAACTTCTGTCTCTGAGGGAGAGTCCAGCTGCAGAGGAAACTCCTTTCAACCTCCTGGATCCACGATCTCATTCTTTCAGTCTCTACCAGAGTTCATGACCAGAGGTGAGGGGAGGAACGTAGACCAACCAGTAAACAGAGAACTTTGTCTTACAGCTCAGCTCCTTCTTCACTACAACGGACCGGTACATAGTACACAATACTGCAGATGCTGCACCAATCAGTCTGTCAGTCTCACACTCCATTCTTCCCTCACTGTGAACAAAACCCTGAGATTCTTGAACTCCTCCACTTGAGGCAGAACCTCGACCTGAAGAGAACGATCCACCCATGGCCTCAGATTTGGAGGTGCTGGTTCTCATCCCAGCTGCTTCACACTTGGTTGTGAACGGCTCCAGTGAGAGATGAAGATGACGATGACGCCAACAGGACAACATCATCTGCAAAGAGCAGAGATGGATCCTGAGACCTCTGAACCAGACTCTCTCCACCTCCTGGCTGCACCGAGAAACACTGTCTGTCATCCAGCATCTTTTTACGAAGAGATGAAAGAGTTAAAGCTGCTTTGGTCAAACTATGAAGATAAATTCATGAGTGACCTCTTGATCTATCAGCCCTCAGAGTATGTGTTGGGAATGACTCATCTACTACCACAACACGTTTTAGCCCTCCTTGGAAGGTCGTTCACCGACTGCAGGTTTTGCTTCAGCAGCTTCTCTGAGTCAGAAAAGTCTCTTTTACATCGGTTTTGATACAAACTTCAAGCTCCCGCTGCCATTTACTCATGACGTCAACGTATGAAGGTTTCCTGGCTCCAGTATTTTGACTTTAAAGCTGCTATATGTAGTTTTTGGAAGACGCTGGAACTTAGAACAATTTTGAACAGAGACACGTTTCTGGTCCCTCCCCCTTGCTCTCGGCTGAACTGCAGCTCAGCCTCCATAGCTCCGCCTCCACTGCATGTCCTGTCTCGTGAACGCACATGTGTGTAGCCGCTGCGATGTTCTGTGTTTATATGTTAATAAAACGTTCTAAAAAATAAAATAAAAACATGGAGCGCTGGTCCAGCACACCAGAACACCATGAAATCTGCTGAGCCTCGATCAGCCACCCGAGTTTAATTCACTCGTGACAAATTCATTCATTTCCTCATCATTTCAGTCATGGAGTCAGCGGAGGAGGAAGCGATCACTTGACTTTTGGCAAAAAAAACAAAAGAAAAATCCAGATCAGGGATGAAGAAGGGGAATTGAATACATTTGTGTCACATACAAAACAGTCCTGCATCGCTTTGCAATACTTTGAACGAGAACGTGCGCGGATGTGCGCTGGGGCTGGGACAGGCGGGGGCGTGGGTTAGGAGCGTGAGAAGCTCTGTTGAGGACAACTGGAACGCAGCTTTATTGGCTGAATAAAAACTCTGTTTTTATTGGCTGGTTAACGGCAGGTCACTGTGTTTTTTTAAATGATTTTAGTAACACCTGGAGAAGCAAGGGGACTATAGTTTTTTTCAGAGATTACTTTGTCTAACATCAGTCTGTCAGGAGATAGTGACAGAGTGAAGAAATATGTTAAAAATATATTTTTAGAAAAGTTACATATAGCAGCTTTAAACTCAAGAGATGCAAAAACCAGCAGACGTCAGCAGAACGCTCTGCTTCTCTGGATCGAACAAACAAAAGACAAACGTTGTTGGTAAATCTGGAGATCCCAGCTGCTGAACAGGAAGCTCATCATGCAGGAGAGGATTTCTGCCACTTGTGAATGTTCATCGGTGAATGAGAGGAGTGATGAGAGGAGTGATGAGAGGAGCAATGAGAGGAGCGATAAGAGGAGTGAATGAGATGAGCGATGAGAGGAGCAATGAGAGGAGCGATGAGAGGAGCGATGAGAGGAGCGATGAGAGGAGCGATGAGAGGAGCGATGAGAGGAGCGATGAGAGGAGCGATGAGAGGAGCGATGAGAGGAGCGATGAGAGGAGCGATGAGAGGAGCGATGAGAGGAGCGATGAGAGGAGCGATGAGAGGAGCGATGAGAGGAGCGATGAGAGGAGCGATGAGAGGAGCGATGAGAGGAGCGATGAGAGGAGCGATGAGAGGAGCGATGAGAGGAGCGATGAGAGGAGCGATGAGAGGAGCGATGAGAGGAGCGATGAGAGGAGCGATGAGAGGAGCGATGAGAGGAGCGATGAGAGGAGCGATGAGAGGAGCGATGAGAGGAGCGATGAGAGGAGCGATGAGAGGAGCGATGAGAGGAGCGATGAGAGGAGCGATGAGAGGAGCGATGAGAGGAGCGATGAGAGGAGCGATGAGAGGAGCGATGAGAGGAGCGATGAGAGGAGCGATGAGAGGAGCGATGAGAGGAGCGATGAGAGGATGAGAGCGATGAGAGGAGCGATGAGAGGAGCGATGAGAGGAGCGATGAGAGGAGCGATGAGAGGAGCGATGAGAGGAGCGATGAGAGGAGCGATGAGAGGAGCGATGAGAGGAGCGATGAGAGGAGCGATGAGAGGAGCGATGAGAGGAGCGATGAGAGGAGCGATGAGAGGAGCGATGAGAGGAGCGATGAGAGGAGCGATGAGAGGAGCGATGAGAGGAGCGATGAGAGGAGCGAATGAGAGGAGCGATGAGAGGAGTGAATGAGAGGAGCGATGAGAGGAGCGATGAGAGGAGCGATGTAGCAGAGCTAAACGTAGGTGCGACCTATCTAGGGACTTTTCCAATCTATTGGTGATAATTGGACAATGCGACCTATACACAGGTGCGACCTATACACCAGAAAATACTGTACAGTATCTGTGCTCTCCTTTGAACATTACATCTTCTGGTTATCTCCTCTGCAAAGTGCAAACGGAGCACATCTCTGAAGTGAATTAACCACAGGAAGACGCTCGAGTCGCCTCTGAAGCAAAATTAATTATTTATGCTAGAAATGAGTGGTCTAAAAATAAAAGCCACGTCCAGCCCCGGAGCTTTAAACAGAAACCTAGAAAGTGACGTAAACCAAAAGTCAAAGTGTCGCCTGCTGCCATGAAGTTCTGCAGCTGAGGAACCATAGAAAAGACAAAAAAAATTAATAAACGAATGAACGAGGGAATGCATGGATGAATGAAGCTCTGAACATCTGGCTCTCCAGTGGTGGGCACAGTGATGCTAATCCTGAAACTGAGACATTTATTTTCTGAACATGACATCCCAGCGGCTGTGGCTGAGCAGTTATATCAGTCATCCTCCAATGCAAAAGTTGGAGGTTCAAATCCACCAGCAGTCACATGCTGAGGTGTCCCTGGGCAAGACACTGAACCCTCATTGCCTCTGATGTGTCCCATCAGTGTATGAATGTGATAAAGCTCTGATTATTATTTGTAGAGTATGAACGGGTAAATGAGGCACAGATTGTTGTAAAGAGCTTTGAGTGTCTGGATAAGACAGAAGAGTTTTATGAACAGTCCATTATAACATTATAACATTATAACATGAAAACATTATAACATTATAACATTATAACATTATAACAGCTCATAGCAGAACTTTTTTTGTGTGTGTTTAACTTTGAAAATTGTTAGATTAATTAACTTCCACTAAATTAGGTTACACCAATCTAAAACAATGAAATCAGGTCCTCTGGATGGATTCTTCTTCTTGAAACGTTTTATCTTTTATCCAAAGGACTTCTTCAGTCTGAGCTGCTGTATTCAGCCCAGTCTTACCCCGGCTTTACACTGCACGCGGCTCCGCCCCGCTCCGGTCCGCAGGTCGCAGCTGAACGAGTCCAATTTCCACTGCCTCCGCTCCGCTCAGGTCCGCCTGGATGCGCCGCTCCAAGACACGTGCGAGATCGCGCGATAAATCAAGTGATAAATAAGTAAGTCAGAACAAAACAATTCATTCGGTGGAAAGAAGGAGAACAACTGTAGAGAGACTGCTGCCTTGATCTTCTCTCGTAAATGAGCTACATGGTTTGAGCAACAGGAAGTGATGTTTACATTTCAGAATAAAATACTTTTTTATTTATTTATTTTTGTATTGCGTTATTAGGTGTAGTCATAGTCATAAATATAATAGTTTAGTCATAGAATAGTCATAATTGATAGTTTGACAGCATTTTTGTACAAATAAATCCGTATAGAGCTAGGATTAGTCCGCCCGTGGTGATTTTATTTTGTAAATACGGAAGTTGTGCTCGTTCCTTTTCCTGTTGGTGCGACGTAATCTTCAAAAGTTGACTCCGGCACAGCTCCGTCATCCGGCAGAAATAGAAAATTTTCTAATTTTGACGGACTGCCGTCCGCTCTCCGCAGCTCGCCGCCGCCGTGCGGAGCCAGTGTAAATTCTGTCATTGATTATAATGGGTGCGTATTTGCTGCGGAGGTCGGACCGGAGCGGGGCGGAGCCGTAACGCATGTGGTGTAATTCCGGGGTTATAAATAGCACCCTCTCACAGTGGATCAACCAGTTGGCTGATGACAGCCGAAACCAGCTGCTCACATGATCAAGGAGGACCATCAGCCTAACGATGGATCGTTAGCACCCTGATGGTTGTTTGCTATTCACAGAGGGCTGAGTGATACTAGCAATAACAGCATTGTAAGAGGGGGACAGTTGAACCCGGAGGCCTCCACCTCTGTTTAATGATGGACGGTTTCTTTTCACAAAGATGGCCTCCTTTACTCCTCTCTCAAACCATCGTTCCTCTGTATTTCTATCAACCAATGCAGACATGTTCCTGTTTTTGATTTTCTACATCTACCTTATAATGTTTTGATACTTTGATACTTT